>JAODAL010061808.1:0-20101 GCA_025379985.1 Phyllomedusa bahiana | reverse complement strand
CCTTTTGATTTGTGGGGGTTTTTTTTTGCAGGATGAAGTAAAGGTTTTACTGGTACCATTTTTCATTCCAATTTTTTTTCTATACTGTTTAGCGGCAAATGATGTTATATTTTAATAGATTGGAATTTTACGGATGTGGCCATATCAGTTATGTGTAACATTTTTTTTTTTTTTTATTCTTTTACTAGTAAAATAGCAAAAGGAGGTGACGTGAACATTTACTATTTTTTTTAATTTATTTTTTAATGTTTACATTGGTACTTGTAGTCCCCCTAGAGCTTTTGATTGCTTGTACATGCTTTTACATTACATATGTAATGCAGAATGGTATACTAAGATAACGGTTCTAATACTTCCTGCCTCACACAGGAAGTAACAGGAGCAGTAACATGATGGCTATCTAAGCCTTTATTAGGCTTCTAGCGGCCATGGCAATGACTTGACACCCCAAAGTCTTATCGTGAGGGGCCAATTGGCCATAAGAACGGTGCGCAGCAGTATTCATCATTCATTCATTCATTCATTCATTCATTCATTCATTCATATACATCATGACTGTGGCGTCTAAAAGTTAAACAGCAGGATTCAGAGCTGACTCTATTCCCTGCTTTTAGCAATGGGTGTCAGCTGTAATTAACAGCCAGCACCTGTCGCCTATGAAGTGAGCTCAGCTGAAGACCCCACTCCATAGCTCCTTACCGTAACCATATGTCACATGTCGGTGAGAGGTTAATATGCTGTCAGGGAATCTGATTAAAGCATTTTACTGCAAGCTTAATTGCTCCCATCACTGGGAGACAGGGTATTGCTATTAACTTTAGGGATAGATCTACTTAAATACTTACTTACATTGATTAGCTTTAAACATGTAGACTACAGCAACTAAAGACTATTACCAAATACATTGCTGTTCTGCTTTTGCTTCCTTTCAGAATTAAAATGGATCTTATCACCTTCCAGTTTATCAGCTTCCCTAAGTTACTAATCACCTCTTTTTGCTCTCATTGCTCCAGCAGACCTTGTTAGATGATTGTGATCATGACATCAGTCACTTCTGTGTCTTATCAGCAGCACAGTAGCTTGTTTATCATTATTGCTGACAAGCCTTAACCCTTTAGAGCTCTGTAAACTTCTACCCTACTGCCTAAACCCTTCCACTTCCAAAGTCCCTCTAACAAGCTCAGCTAGGGATAGCAGAGATGATATGCCAATCACTGCTGTAGACCCGCCAACAGCCTAGCCAGGAAGTGGGAGCCTAAAGCTGGCTGTGGCTCTTTGAAACAGCATGGTGAGATCACCTCTTTAATGATATCTGTTATCTATATAGATGCTGCTACAGTAGTAGAATAGCAGGACAGTCTGCAGCTTATTGTGTCAGTCTTGTTTGTGTCAATTATGTTTTTGTTCATTGGTATAGTGCTGACCTACTCCATAGCACTGTATAGAAATTGTCATAGCTCACAATCGCTAATAGGGCAATTTCAGATTAAGCTATCTGTATGATGTTAGATAATATAGCACTCTAAAACTGGATTGCAATTCCCCACCTCACATCACACCATATAGAATGATACCGTTTGGTTATGCCAACCTATGATGTTGCTATATGTTGAAATTGCATCTGTCACCATGTTACTCACGTCTTTCTCAAACTTCCAGAAAAAAGAAGTCGTAAAGCTTCTTACAACTAAAGTTGAAGGAGTTGTCTCACTATAGACATTGATGACATATCACTAGGATCGCACCTTTCTCTAGAACAAGCCACGAAACCTCTCTGTTTTAAACAGAGAGGTGCTCAGGACCCTCCCATTTGAGTATAGTCAAGTGCGCTGCTCAGCTGTACTCAGAACTTCCGCTGATTTTCATGGAACAGTCAAACAGGGAGGTATCGGGGCTTTTTCTAGAGATAGGTGTTGGTCCCAGAGGTAGGACCCAGCCTATTAGACATTGATGATATATTCTAGTGATATGCCATTAATGTCTGTAGTGAGAGAACCAGTTTAATTTACTTGAGGCTGTAATGTACATTATGTCGCAATGTAATTGTCACTTATTTCAACCAGTGTCATTTGACAATGTGATCTTGGGACCAAAACAAGTTTGTGCAAAATATATATATAATTATGTGTCCTGTTACAAAGCAGCTTTAGCCCACACTGCACAGCATCAGTGATAAAGGCATTTTATTGTGCTAGCTTTTTAAGTATGGAATACTGAGATAAAAAGGGAAAGGAAACAGAATTGTGAAGTTTGTAAATGTCACCAGTGTCGGCTAGGGAGCACAGGCCCCACAGGTTGAACTGACTTTAGGGGCCCACCAGTTGAGTTTTCATGGGCCCATCGGTGGAATTTATTTTAGGGGCCCACCCTACGGCAGATGTATATGACTGTACATGGCTCCTGTGCAGGGGCGTAGCTACAGGGGGGGTGCAGCGGCAGCAGTCGCTACCGGGCCCAGCAGCCTGAGGGGGCCCAAATGCCCTCCTGCCACATAAGAAGATACCAGCATTGTAAATGGTGCATGGTAACTGGGGGGCCCCATTTCACTTTTAGCACCAGGGCCTAAGAGCTTGAAGTTACGCCTCTGCCCCTGTGCTTTGCTTCTTGCTTCTCTTTCTATGCATTCTTGCTTTCTCTGAGAATGTACATGCAGTTAAAAAACAACTTTAGGTCTATCATGCTTAGGGGCCCAACGGGGGTTTCCCTAATCCCCTGTGGGCCAGTCCGAGCCTGATTGTCACTCAAGCTTAAAAGGAACCTGCTGCACTGAAAATGCTATCTGATCTAATGGTGGCATGTTATAGAGCAGGAAGAGCTGAGCTGATGGATATATGTGGGGAAAGATTCAGTAGAATTTGTGTTTCATTCATTTAAATCCCTGCTTATTTTAGGATAAGGAGTCCAGGAGGTGGTGTTATCAGTGAATGACAGCCTTTCTTGTATTAGTGTGCATACAGAGATAGCTGTCAATCATTGATAGCACCGCCTACTGGACTCCTTAACCCAGAAAAAACAGGGATTTAAATGAATAAAATACAAATTCCATTAAATCTTTCCCCACAGAACTATATATCAATTTGCTCTACCAGCAGATCAGATAAGATTTTCAATGTCACAAGTGTCTGGTATCAGTCAAACCTCTGGGACATGCACCTATGTGGAGAACGGTATTCATTCAGCTCCCTAATAGCTTCAATTGGAAAAATTACCTTACGTGCATTTTTGACTTAAGAATAAAGAAGTTCATTGTAATTAATAAGGCTTACCTACAAAGAATATAGGCATGCATGAGATACAGGTTTTTTTTTTTCACATGCTCTCTAGGATACTGCTGCCTTTATAAAATAAAAAAACTTATACTCACTTCTCCTCTCACCTGGGATCCTCACCTTCCGATGGTTTTCTGTTTACTTCCTGTCTTCTTCCCAATTGCATCTCGTTGTTGATTGACTGCAGCTGACACGTGCCACT
Organism: Phyllomedusa bahiana; assembly: GCA_025379985.1. NCBI lineage: Eukaryota > Metazoa > Chordata > Amphibia > Anura > Hylidae > Phyllomedusa > Phyllomedusa bahiana. The sequence goes on along the minus strand of JAODAL010061808.1, from coordinate 16,630 downwards.
GTCTGATGTTACCGTTTAGAGCTCTTAATTCCTAGCAGTGAAATCAGGCAGTGGCACTTCCAAAGAAGACTGGAGGTAAACAGAAGACCGCTGGATGGTAAGGACAGCACAGCGCTGGATCCAAGGTCAGAGAAGAGGTCATTTATTTTAAAAAATCAGCAGTTGTATGGGTGTTGGTGCAAGTGCCAAGCAGAACGGAACATCAGGATAGTGGACGTGTGTGGATGCTGGTGTTACTTAGCCTATTGAAAAATTGCCCCGAGGTCTAGTGTGCCAGCGAGGAAGTAACCAACAGAGACTCCTCATATTGGGTTCTACAGGTTTTACTCACAGGGTTCCTACAATAAGCAGAAAGTAGGCACAAATCTTTTTGCAGATAATTTCTCTTAGGGCATGTCCCCACGGTACGGGTTCTCGGCTGTTTTTTCAGGCGGTTTGCGGTTTTGCAGACCGCCTGAAAAGCAGGCCGAAAACCAGCAGAACGGTGCTCTATGGAGAACCCGTGCGGCAGACCCCACTGCACGGGTTTTCCGCCCGGCGGTTTTGCCGCAGGCGATCCGCCTGCAAAACATTGAACATGCACTATCTTCCGTCCGGTTTCCGGATGGAATATGTGCATCTCAATGTGAAGGGGGAGGGCTCATCGCGGAGGAAAGCCGCAACCCCCCCCCCCCCACAGCCGTGGGGACGGCCGCAAAACAGTGCAAATACCGGTCGCATAACCGACCTGTATTTGGCACTTGCCGTCTAGATGGCCCCTTACAAGCTCAAAATATACGCATAAAATATATTCTTCACTCTCTTTCCTGGTGCACTCTCTGTATGTATCTCACATTTACTGCTCCACCTCAGTTGCAGCCAAGGAGGCTATTCCTGCTTACTTTTTTCCAGATGTTGACTCATAAGGATGGGGTTACCTAGGTCCTGGTGTGGTAAACCTAGGAATGTCCCTGAAGGTCAGCTTACAATATCTGAACTTCTCTTTCTCTTGGCAGTCTCTCTCTCTACGCCATTATCCCGGCCTGTCTCTCTTTCTACTATTGTTTTGTCTGCTCTCTCTGTATCTTTCTTTCTTGCTGCCTGTCTCTCTTCATCGGTTGTTCTGCTTCTAGTCTGTTCTACACCACTTCCAGCTAGTGGGTAGATGACCCTTTTTGCTGAATCTAACTGCATCCTACTGACTCAACCCATTAACCAGAACTATCTTCTTACTAACATGGCACAACTTCATTTCTGCCTGCTGCCCTTCTCTTCTCCTCTTCTCTTCTCTTATCAGCTGCAGGCCTTTCACTATCCTTGATGCTTAAGTTGCGTTCCCACGGCAACGGTTTGCCGGCGGTATTTGTCCTGTTTTGCGGCCGTCCCCACGGCTGCGAGGGGGACGGCTTTTCTCCGCGATGAGTGAAGAAAAGCCCTCCCCCTTCACATTGGCTAGCATAGATGCCGTACGGAAGATTTTGCTTGCAAAATGTTTTGCGGCCGGACTGCGGGCGAAAAAAAAAGCCCGACGGAAAACCCGTGCAGTGGGGACTGCTGCACGGGTTTTCCATAGAGCACAATTGTGCTAATTTTCGGACAGTTTTTCAGTCGGTCTGAAAAACCGCAAACCGGCTGAAAAACCGTCCGAAAACCCGTACCGTGGGGACATGCCCTTATAGCACTCTTGAACCTAACTGCAAGTGCTTAGACATCATCATTATTAACCGTCTATGTACAACATAAACATAACACAATACGGTTGGTAGGGTGACCCCACACTCTACACAGTATCCTCAAGAACATTTAAAAAAAATAAACCAGAAACCCCCTGTAATTATGCAGTAGGTTTTGCTTTGTCCTGTGGTTTTATTTATGTGCCTAGACTCAGTTGGTACAAGCTATGATTTACTGTTTGCTCAAAATGCATAGGCGCTGGATCTCAATCTTCTGTTTGGCAACACGCATGTTTGATTCGTAAAAGGGTTGTTTTTATGAATATGGAATTGGTCGATGATTGAATTCCAGTCCCTTGAGCATGATCTGCTGGTTCTATAACTTTAATGGAAGTGAATCAAGACAGCTGCCTCACCAGTCACTTTTCAGTTTGGATGCAGCAGCTGGGGGCCGCCGTACTAGACAAGTTTAGGGTTCATCTCAACACAGGCTGCATCAGCATCTGTCAGACCTTTAATTATGTCATCTGAGATAAATGTAGTGACGCATATTATTTATAATACAGTAAAAATAGTGAAAATAAATTCTGAGATTTTTATATACAGTGTATCAAAATTCTGTACACAGGATACTAGGAAATAATCTAAAATAATCTTAAAGCTCATGTACATGGACACATTATGGGTCTGTGTAAAAGCATTTACTTATTTAGCATCAAAGTCAGGATCCTGTCCTAGGAGATCAGGCGCTTCTTATCTCCCAAAATGAAATCTAACCACTAAAAATACAACTCTTGCTCAGGACCATGAAATAAAGTTAGAGACAATTGAGATCACATAAATTATCATATTTTGGGCTCGAAATGCAAGAACTAAAATTTAGAGAAATAATCAGCTCTGGCAGATGCCACTGTATAACGAAGTGCACAGAGACTGTCAGGACTTGCCATGTGGCTGTCAATTATAGTCTATCTGCTCTGCAAATAATAAACTGCAATCAGATTAGCATTGTAAGCACATATGCCTCTGTTCGCTGTGAATGGTCTATATGAACGTGTCAGACAATAAATGTGTCTGTGAAATCTGTGCAGCTATTTATCATCTTCCATTTTAATATGTTAGGGGGATTTCACAAGACTAAATTAGAGACAGATTAAAAATAAGAGAGTAGAATCGTTTTTATAAAAATTCTCTACCATTCTCTCCTTGCTTTTTCTTCAAAAACTGTTTTTTACATTAGATTTTTTTTTTATAATACGAGGGATAATATTAAGAAGAATAAAAAAAGTCTATTTTTCACATTTTTTAACAGCAAAAGTAGCTTAAAAATAAGTTGTGTAATTGTGTCACTTTTCCGTCATGGACATTGAAATATAGGTGAAACTTTTACAGTCATCAGGGTTTAAAAGTTACAGTTTGAGCTCTTTTTTTTTTTAATACTTTATTTTACATATTGTGCCCCCCATAAGATCAGAAAGAGACCTTTGGGGGGAATATTTACAAAGTTTTTTTTTCTGATTTGCTCTGACTGCAGAGTTGCTCTAGGTCTGATAAGCTCCAGCAGCATCTGTAGCTACCAAGCAGGCTTCCCACTACTGTGTATATGCATACATGCCAACTCTCCCGTTTTTGGCGGGGGGGTCCCGCTATTTGGGGTCCCCTCCGCCCTCCCGGGGAGTTGGCATTCCTCCCGCCGCCAGCAGGCGGCGGGGCTCTTTAAAGGGCCGCGTGACAGAGTAGCGCTGGTGCGCTACTCTGGCGCCGCCGGGCCACTCCTAACAGCGGGTGAAGCGGCCGCGCGCCCGCTTCACCCGCCCGGAGTCTCGCTGTGCAGGGAGGAGGCAGAGGGATCGCTCCCTCCTCCCCCCTCCCCCTGATGCCCCGGGGCCGGTGTGTGCGCCGCACATACAGGTCACGGCGCAGGGGGGAAGTGACGCGCGGCTGCAGGGGAGTGACGTGCGGCTGCTCTCACTTCCCCCCCGCACTGCTGAGGAGATCGTCCGGACGGCCGGCTGCAGGAGCCTGGGGAGGTAAGTGGATTTTATTATTTTATTTTTATTAGCTATATGGGGGGGTCTGCCTGGCTACAATGGGGGCACTACCTGGCAACAGAGGGGGCAACTACCCGGCAACAGAGGGGACATCTACCTGGCAACAATGGGGGCACTACCTGGCAACAGAGGTGGGAACAACCTGGGGACAGGGGGGGGATCTACCTGGCAACAAGGGGGGCACTACCGGGCAACAGGGGGGGAAACCCCTGCAACAGGGGGGGACATCTACCTGGCAACGGGGGGGCACTACCGGGAACGGGGGGACACTCCCTGCAACGGGGGGAACTACCTGGCAACAGGGGGGAATCTCCCGGGGCAAAAAGGGGGGGCATCTCCGGGAACAAGGGGGGCACTCCCTGCAAAGGGGGGGGCACTCCCTGCAACGAGGGGGCACTACCTGGAAACGGGGGACATCAACCTGGCAACGGGGGGGCACTACCGGCAACAGGGGGGGCATCTACGGGGAACAGGGGGGCATCACCTGGCAACAAGGGGGGCACTCCCCGGGCAACAAGGGGGGCACACCGGGGAACAGGGGGGAACACTACCTGGAAAGGGGGGGCACTCCCTGGCAAGGAGGGGGATCTACCGGGCAACAATGGGGCACTACCGGGCAACAGGGGGGCAAAAACCGGAAAAAGGGGGGGCTCTACCGGGCAAAAGGGGGGCATCCCGGGCAAAAAGGGGGGCACTCCCTGCAAAAAGGGGGGCATACTGGCAAAAAGGGGGCACTACCGGCAAACAAGGGGGCACTCCCTCAAAAAGGGGGGCACCTCCCTGGCTAAAAAAGGGGGCACCTCCCGGCTAAAAAGGGGGCATCTACTTCTAAAAGGGGGCATCTACTCCGAAAGGGGGCCTCCTTTTAGGGGGGTTACAAACCTGGCATAAGGGCACTCCCGCTTTTTTCCCGCCGTTTCATTTATGGGTGGCTTTTTAATGGGGGGGCATACCGGAAAGGGGGGTTCCTCAAATTTTTAACGGGGCCGCTCCGCCCCGCCCCCCAATTTTCTCCTGCTTTTCTTTTCAAAAGTTGGAAACTATGTGATATTGTGCTCATTGAGCGTTATCTAAAACTGGGTGGAGGGATTAACAACCATCCCTGTCTTCCGGGGGAAGCCCCAAACATGAAGCGCTCTTCACTTGCGCGCCACAATTAGTATGTATTTCACTCTCAAAAAGTCCAGCAAGATAACCCATCCCCTTTAAATTTTGGGGCAACACATTTTAGGGGGTTTTAACGCCATTTTTAAGGCATTAAACATAAGAATCCCCTCAATTTTGAACCCTCTACTGGGGGCCCATAAATCAGGTGCATTTTAGCCTAAGATGCACTTCGGGTCAGGTTTAAACCTTTTAACCCCTTTCCCCCGACATTGGACGTTCTTTCGCCCTAGCGGAAAGTGACTTCCCGCAAGGGATTGTCATACGTCCTGGCATCATGCGGGTTTGGGGGTGAGCCGCGCACGATGCGACATCCCCCATCACCCACGGGGAGTGACCCCGGCCGGGTGTTAATTAAACGTCGGAGCAAATCCAAAAGGGAGGGAGCCCCTCCTCCTCCCCTCGCGCGTCCCCAAGATGAGCAGCGTTTTCTCCTACCCCGCTCCGGGGAATGAAGATCACTTCCCGAACCGCGCATTGTGGCATGGGATGCAGTTGTCATTGTACCAGGCATAGAAACAATGCTAGTACGTCCTGCCTTCTAACAGCAATCTTCAAAAGATCTGGGGGAAAAGTAAAAAAAAGTGTAAATTTTTTTTTAAAAAGAAAAAAAAAGGGAAAAAAAAGAAAACACAAATAAAAAATAAAATAAAAACACGTACACCGCCTTTATCCCCTTTACAATCCCAAAGGCCCCCAAAAAAGATCAAAAAAAAATAAAGTACCCTATTTGGGATCCCGCGGTTTTTAAGGCCTTCCTATAAAAGTGTCATATTAATTAACCCTACGTGAACGCTTTTAAAAAAAAAATTTAAAAAAACAAAACAAAAATTCATTTTTTTTATCCCCAGCACATAAAAGGGGAAAAAAAAGCATCAAAAACCCTATAAAAACCCCAAATTTTTACCCAATTTTAAAAAATTTATTCATTGCAAACAAAAAATCCTTTCACCTCTCTCATAGGAAAAAAAAAAACGTTTGGCTCTCAAAGACAGCGATGCAAAAAAGTTTTCACAAAAAAAACGCTTTTTTAAAAATTTAAAGTGCTTTAAAAAAAAAAACTATATAAATGATTATCGCCGTAATCATGACCACAATAAAATAAATTGCCGGGTATGACAGTTAAAAATAAAAATAAAAAACCTCCAAAAAACGGATTTAAAAATGATCAAAAAGTCTTGTCCTCAAAAATGATACCCAAATTAAAAGCAACTCTCTCGCAAAAAACAACTCACACAGCTCTTACACAGAAAAAAAAAAAGTTATGGCTCTTGACTTTATATGAAAAACATAAAAAACATGAAAAAAAAATATACAAATTTGGGATCACTGTAATTATCGACCCGCTGAAAAAAGCAGAATTTTTTATAAAGACGTTTACCGGGTAAAAAAAAAAAAAAAAAAAAAAACACTACCCGGGGAAAGTTGGTTTTGTTCAAAATGCCCCAAAAACCTTTAAAAAAAATATCAAAGCATCAATGCACCCCTAATGTTACCAATAAAAGCAAACAATTTACCCCGCAAAAACAAGCCCATTATCACTCCATCAAAAAAAAAAAAAGCTATGGGTTTTTTTTTTTTTAAAAAAAAATAGGGCAACATAAAAACACAAATTTTTTATAGACCTTTTTTTTTTTTAGACCCATTGTGTAAAAGTAATAAAAAATAAAAAAATCATAAAAATTTTTTCATTGTAATTTTACCCACCACATAGAAAATTATCCGTTTTTATCCTTACGGCGAACATTGTAAAATGAAGCCCAAAACACAATGGCTAACTGCTTTTTTCCCCCCATTTCTAGCACAAAACTGAAAAAAAACTATGGAACACCTTTCCCCAAAATGCACATACACCCCAGATAATCCCGAGTGAGTTAAACCCAAAAAGGGGCGGGTTCTGGGAAGGGTTTCACCTGTTCTGGGGACTTTGGGGGCTTTTCAAATGCGACAGGCCCCACCAAAATTGCGTTCCAAAAGCCAAATACCTCCCTCCCTTTATCCCTGTCTGCGCCCCGTTTTAAACCCCTGAGGGGATTGCGAACTTGGAAGAATTTTCTGCAAAATTTTTGGGTGCTTTTTTTTCCCGATTCCTTTTAAAAATGAAAAATTTTTCACTAAAATTGCAGTTTTTTGAAAAAAAAAAACATTTTTTAATTTTACAGCTTTAAATCTAAAAAAAAAATTTTGAAACACCTGTGGGGTCGATTAAATCCCTCACCCGATAATTCCTTTAAGGGATGTATTTCCAATATGGGGGCTTTTTAGGGGTTTTTATTAAAAAATTTTCACCTTAGGGGGTCGCAAACCTAAATGGTGCCTAATAAAATCTATGAAAATGAAGCCCCAATCCCTAGGCTCCCCTATTTTGGACTATTCTGGAATCTCTGAAAATGGCACAACTGGGGGAAACAAAATTAAGTTCATTTCCCTATCACATCTACCGGTTTTTTGTGAAAAATGGGTAAAAATTTTAAAATCTGCAAAAAAATAAATTTTGAAATTTCCCTCCAATTTTCTTTTAAATTCCCGTGAAACACCTAATGGGGTTAATAACTTTCCCAAATCTGTTTTGAATACTTTAAAGGGGGGTTGTTTCTTAATGAATCATTTAAGGGGATATCAACTACAGGGCCAATAAAAATCACGTTGAACTGAACAGGGCCTTAAAAAAAAAGCTATTGAAATTTTTTTGAAATTTTTAAAAAATTTCTACTAAATTTCCCCCCTAATACGTAAATAAAAAAAAAACATTTAAAAAAAGATGCCAACCAACAGTAGACATATGGTTGATGCTAGTTATAACTATCTTGAGGGGAATAACTATCTGTCTTACACACAGAAATTTTTGACGTTTGAAATTTGAAAGTTTGAAGTTTGAAATTTTTTAAATTTTTTCATGAGTCTTTGATATTTGTCACAAATAAAAAAGGAATTTTTGGACCAAAAATTTCTTACTAACTTAAAGCACAATTGTCACGAGAAACAATCTCGAATCACTGGATAGGTTAAAGTGTCAAAAAGTTATTCTCACATAAAGTGACACATGCCAGATTTAAAAAATGGGGCTCTGTCAGAGAGGCCAAAACTGGCTTTGGCGTTAAGGTGTTAAAGTGGTTTACCTGTTCCAGCAGTAATGTGCCTGGACTTGCTGTACTGAAGCTATAAATCTATAGCTTCGTAAAGTTCTAGTGCACCCTGCCTCCCGCACACCCCCTGAAATCAGGCGCATTACAGAGTGCCGCGGGGCTGTGCTAGATGTCGGACTGAAAAGATGCCAGACTTCTGCCGCAGCCCCGTTCATACATGTCGCCCTTATAGTCTATGGGTGATTGGCAAGGGATGTTCCCACGAGCACTGCAGGTCAGCTTATACCTGTAGAAATTAATGGAAAACACGGCCACAAGCACTGGCTTTTTTATTCTCTTAGACGGTCAGCTAATAGTAAGGCACAAGACGTCCTCCATTGCTAAAAAGCACTCATAGGAACACCCCTTAAAAGCTAGTGTCACATGTTGTGTTTTTGGAAAAAAACATTGAATTTTTTATCATTTTTACCTGTATTTTTTATTTTTTTAAACTGCTGTGGACTGTTAGCTAGAAGTCAATAGAGATATATAAAACACACTACATACCATAATCATAGACGAGGTCTCTTTACTTTCTATGGACTATGGACTTTCTTGAAAGTATATGATAGAAGTCAGATGCCTTTCTTGTACAATATGTTATTGCAGGTTATGGTTACTAGATTCTGGAGACTGGACATACCTCCAGAGATTTATTTTGATGTCATATTTGGAGTCTGAAAGGGATTTTTCCTCTAGTATGGGACAGTTGGCATTTGCCTCATAAAGGTTCTTGCCCTCCTCTGTATCAATGCAGTAGGAATGCAAACACACACAAAATATACAGCAGAGCTCTTCAACGCGAAAGCACAGACAAACATTGAATACATGAATTATTTCAAAACCTAGTTTACCTTGACGCTGGTGGATGGACTGTCACAGTTCAATTCAAATGAGCGTTAAGAACATTTTTATGTATACAAAATATAGCAGAAATGCATTTTTAAATATGTCATACATTCATTGCATTGGTATTCCAGTCATGACAGCGTGCACCTAAACTATTTCACATTGTTTGTAGGTGCTGACCCTTTTTGACTTTTTTGGTTTGTATCAACACAGTAGTTATAGGTTGAACATGATTGACCTCTGTCTTTTCAACCTTATCAACTTATAACTTTGTCAGTCTAGTACATTACAACATCAACTGTAAGGGCTCGTTGACCCAATGTTCTTTGAAGAGTGAGTTTACTTTCAAAATCCTCTACAAAATCTGCTTCAAATACTCGACTCAAAAACTCCTGATTTCCAATGAGTAATTGGAATTTTGAGACGAGTACTTGAAGAGGACTTATACTAAGGTACCACTGTAACTACATATAGTGGAGGTTAGCATCATTTAGGTAAGCTGGGCTTCCACAGACAGATACACAGGTAAAAGTTCACAGTCCAGTCATTTATTTAGCAAATGCAAACAAAACAAAACAAGCCCTTAACTTCAGGCTAAGGGTATGTTCACACGATGTAATTGCGGGCCGCTCTTCCGCTGCAATGCACCCAAAGTACGGCACGCAATTACAGTAAAATCATAGCACTCACAGTGTGCGCGGCTATACGCTGGCAGTAAGTCATGTGAATTGACCCTAAGGCTATGTTCACACGGCTTCTTTGCAGGGCGTAATTACGCCCCGCAATTACGCCGTGTGGACGGGGGCGGGAGCGGGGGTCCAGCACCTCGCCGGCCCATAACTTCATTACCAGCGGCGCGTATACGCCGCGGTAATTCACATGTCACTTATCTCCCCCCTCGGCGTATTTGCAGAGCAGGGAGGAGACGTAATCCATATTTCTCTATGAGAACGTGGATACCGTAATGCCTGGGACGTATTCCAGCCGTAATTTGCGCACTCCGGCGCGTAATTACGGACTGAAATACGTCCCATTTTAAGCCGTGTGAACATAGCCTAACAGAAAATAAACACCTGCTCGGCTGAGCACTGGCTATACAAAGAAGTAGCCGTTGTGAATTTTAACTGCGTCTGTTACTCACGGTAGGTTTCCTTTTAGCATCAGAGTTACACTATCACAAAACACAGGCCTGCAGACCCATCCTTTATGGGTCAGAAACCAGCCTCACCTGCCTATCATTTTGGCCACTCCAATTAAGCCCAGCCCGGACTAAGCTGCTTGGTGTAACTATACCAATACTAAAATGTGACAGTCATCCTCCTTCACCGAGCCCAGGCCTCTCGGGGACACGTATCTGCCTATGTATTGCCTATGTATTCCCTAAAGCCACATAGGAGAGTATTCTAGGAGAAACACGCCTCTTTCCCTCAATAACTCCACCCTGTTACTAAATAATATATATATATATATATATATATTATATATATATATATATATGATATATATATACTACTCTAACCTACTTCAACCCTAACACTACCCTAACTGCAACCCTAACCCTACCCTACCCCAACCCTAACCCTACCCTAACTTCAACCCTAACCCTACCTCAACCCTACCTCAACCTAACCCTATCCTAACTTCAATCCTATCTCTACCTCAACCCTAACCCAACCCTAATCCTATTCTAACTTGAACCCTAAATGTACCCTAACTTCCTAACTTCAACTCTAACCCTACCCTAACCCCAACCCTTACCCTACCCTAAGCTCAGCCCTAACCCAACCCAAACCCTGTTGTAATTTCAGACCTACACTAACCCAAACCCAGCACTAAACCTATCCTAACTTCGACCCTAACCCAACCATAACTCTACCCTAATTTCAAAACTTACCTTACCCCTACCCTACCCAAACTGCAACCCTAAGCCTATGTTAACTTCACCCTTAACCCTACCCTAGCCCTAACCCAACAATAACCCTACCCTAACTTCAACTCTAGGCCTACCCTAACTATAACCCAAACTCTGCCCAAAACCTGTCCCAATCCCAAACCTACCCTTACTTCAATCTTAACCCTACCCCAACTATAACCCTACCCTAACAAAGTGTCCCTTTAATTTAGCATTAAACTAGAGGGCAGTCATTTGAGGTCAGCTCACAACTTCATGGCCATGTAGCTGTAAGGATGATAAGGTTTGTGGGCCATGCGCACTGTGCTGTAAGGAGTCCGTCCTGTGATTGAAAGACGGACAGAGGTAGACTGAATATATGGCAGCCACATCCCATTTTGATCCATAGGTGAGTACTGCCACTTTGTAAAAACCTTAAAAATGAAAAAATCAATTCACATTTTCTGGGGGAATTTTACTCAAGTAAAAAACATTGTTTCCTATGGAAATTTTACTCAAGTAAAAAGCCTCAAGAATTGACAAGGCACTTATATTTACTCGAATAGAATTGTCTCTAAATGCTCGCCACAAAAATGATGGTGTGGATTTTACATTGGAATCAATGGGAATTGTTCTACAGGCGTTTTAGACACTTATTTAGTGGCATTTTTTAAGTGAAATATGCCTGAAAATAAGCGTTAAAAAACGCTGTATGAACATTCCCTATCAAACAATCCCAAACTTCCTATCCCTGTTATAAAAAAATACAGGTTTATTATCTTTAATATACTTGAGAACAGATCACTTATCATTATCATAAGACAAGACTTGCACTAAGCTTTGGTATGGGTCATGATTAAATTCAACCTGAATATCAACCATTTGTTTTGGGTCGGTTCACACTCAATTTTGTCCACATTTGGGGAAAAGTCATCCCTAATTAAACCTCCCAAGCCAAAACCCCAAATTTTAAAGTTTTTAAATTATTATTTTTTTTTGACGCCATTAAATTTTCCAGGGTTGTACATTTTAAGGGAATTACATACTTAACAAATTTGAACAAATACAATGGTGACAAAAATGACTATAACGAAACAAAAGGGGAAAAGGACCCCCCCGGGGGGGCTTCAATCTACAAGGAAGAAGGGGGAAGACAAAAGGGGTGTGGTTTGAGCATGCTTGGGGGGCCGGGTGTAGTGGGGGGGGGTTAATGTGGGTTGTAGCTACCGAAGAGAGGGGGTTTTCAGGTTGCTTTTAAAACTGTGAAAGTTGGGAATCTGATGTTTTGGGTTATTAGTTCCGAGTGTGGGTGAAGCAGGGGAGAAGTCTTGAGCGGATGTGAGGCGATGGAGGGGACAAGGAAAGGCCCTTTGGGAGGAGGGAGTTGCGGAGGGGGGGATCGGGAAAATAGGCAGAGATGTTGGAGGGGAGAGGTTAGGGAGACCTTGTAGGTCGGGTGAAAATTTGAACTAATTTCATTGGGCAATGGGCACCAGTAAGGGGTTTGGCAGGGAGAGGCAGAGGATAGCGGGAGAAGGTGAATCAGAGGGGCAGCAATTTTTAGGATGGAGGGAGGGAGCAAGGGGCAATGGGGCCACAGAGAAATTTTGCAGTAGTCAAGGGGGGGAGATGACGGGCGTGGACTACGTTTTATATGTCAATTTGAGGAAGGGGGGGATGCGTGAAAAAAATTTTCAGGTGAGGGGGCAGGCAATCTGGGGGCTTGGATATGGGTTGAAGGATAAAAGGAGTCAAAGGATATCCCGGGGGCACGGACTTGTGGAGCGGTGAGGGGGTGTGCCATTACAGTGAAGAAGACAGTGGAGGGGTAAGGGGGACGGTGGAAAGATGATGAATTTGTTTTATCTACTTTTATTTTTAAGCGACGGGAGGAAAGAAAGGAAATGGAATAGGCATTTTGGTCCGGGAGAAAAAGGGTTTTAATGTCGGGACCGAATAAAAGCTGGGGGCGTCCCATACAGGGGGTATTTAAACCATGCGGGGCTATGACGACCCAGACCAAGAGTGTAATAAGAAGAGGGGGGGGCCCAGGACAGACCCCGGGGGACCAACAAACGGTGGGAGGAGGAGGGGCAGAGGAGAGACACTGAATGTCCGTTCGAGAGGTATGAAAAGATCCAGGGAAGGGGCCCGGTCCGTGAGCCCAGGAGGGGAGGAATTTTTAGAGGATGGGGTGGTCCAGTGTCAAAGTGCAAGGGGCAGGGCTAAGGAGAAAACGGAGTATGGCTGAGGCTTTAGCAGTTTCAGGGCTTGGGGACCTTGGTTAGGCATTTTCAGTGGAAAGGGGGTTTGGGTCGGAAACCGATTGGAGTGGTCAAGGAAATTTTGGGGAGAGGGGGAGACACTGAAGATAGACTGCTGCTCAAGGAGTTTGGATGCAAAAGGGGGGCGTGAGATGGGGGGATAGTTGGACAGTGAGGGGGGGTCAGAGATGGTTTCTTAAGGGTAGGTGTGATGGTCCGTGTTTAAAGAGGAAGGGAAATCCAAGGGGAATGATAGATTGAAAAATGGGTGAGGGGTGGGAAAAAAAACAGTGCTGAGGGCTGGGAGGAGGATGCAGTGGGGGCAAGGTTTCAGGGAGTGGGGGTTGGGTTTTTACACTAGAGAGGGGGTTAACATACTAACATGGAAAACAGTTTTTGGAAGTGTTCACTGGGGACTGTGTCAGGGGGGGGTGGGGGATGGGGATGGAGGGTATAGATGGGGTAGTGGGGGGCTGAGGGGGGAAGCTTTCTCTGTGAGGTTGACTTATTTAAAGAAATAGTTTTGCAAAATCGTCCTGAAAAGGGGGAAGTTTGGGGGTAGGGGTGGGGGTGGGAGAGATTGAAGGTGTTTTAAAAAATGTCTGGGTTTTTGAGACAAGAGGGGAAGTGGGGGAAAATCCTTTTGGGGGGTAGTAGTGCAGACTAAATGCTACGAAATTTTTTATAGGTAATCGTCGGTGGAGCGGGTTTTCTTCCACGGGGTGCACAATTTTTGGAAATTCGCCTCGTTTTTTGGTGAGGCGTGTGCCAGGGTTGTCTGTTTATGTTGCGGGGTTTTGTTTTGTGGAAGGACGACCGATCAAGGGTGGTGGATTTGTTTTTTGGAAAAAGCAGCGGCTTGTCTGGGTTGTAATGAGATATGGGGAAAAGAGGGGCAAAGAGTCAGAGGAGTGCGAGGGTTGAGGTTTTGTAGGGTTCCGCGTGGGGGTTTCTAGATATAGACAGGGGGAGCAGGTGGGGGGAATGGGGGAAAGGGAATCAGGTTGGGTCTATGGGGGGAGGGGAAATTTTGGGGTCAATGGGGGGAGAGGGCGGGTGAAGATGAGGGCCATTGTTCCATCCTGTGGTGGACCAATCCCTGTGAGGCCAAAAAGGGAAAAGCAGAGTGAGAGGAGTTTGCTGGCCAGGAGGGTGCATCAAGGGAAAGGTAAGTTTAGGTTTAATAGGGTTCCTTCAACATTCCAGATCCCACAAATTTGGCAAGTTTTACCAAACAGAGACCTATCTGAGCGAAATGCAGGATAGTACAGTATTTGTTTGACGTATTACAAGTATATACCCCCCCCCTTTTACGACCACATTTAAGGGATGGTTTTTTTGCCGTTGTAAAAATCTGTCATAGAGGTGAATTTACCCTGTACTTTCAGTTTATTTTTTAGGAAAACCATATACTGTGGCTGTTCCATCGTTTTTTTTTATGAGGTTTTTTCCAAAAAAGCATTGCTATTTAAGTCCACACAAAGTCTGTCCATTTTGGGTGAGGCTGTACCCGCTTACTTTTTTAAAAAGCCATTTAGCACATACAGCTGCTCAGCCCCCTGCTCCGTATCAGGGCCACTTTGCTACCAAAACAATAAAGGTGTGAACTTTCTTTAAAATTAGGCAAACCCCCAAAAAATTAAATTTTTTAAAAAAGGGTCCCCAATTTTCTCTCATAAAGGTTGGGGCAACCCTGGGCCAAAAAATCTTGTGCATATTCTGCCCAAAAAAGTCTATAGGCTGGGGAATGATTGACCATAGTATGACCTAAATTCTGTTTCAACTTTTTCATGTGCATGAGGTTTTTGCACTGGAAAGGTTTCATACCAACAAGGCCACAAAAAAATTACATAACTCGAAAAAGGCCCATTTTAATACACCTGATTCCAATTATTGTATTTTAAACCCATTCAAGTTAGACAAAAGGGGGCTAGGGAGACCCCCCACACTCTTTGGGGGCGGAAACGGGCTTTTGGGTTACAGCCAGAACTTGCCTTGTGCAGCCAGGATTGGAGATCAGTCTGATCCCAGCATTTTAACCCTTTAGATAACACAGTAATGGTGACCATGGCATGTAAGTGATTAAAGGGGTTTTTCCCCTAAAAAAAACATACTGGGGGGGGGGGGGGGGGGGGGGGGGGGGGGGGGGGGGGGGGGGGGTTGGGGTTTGGGCAGCCCCCTCACGTGAGGGGGGGCCGCACTCTGTGCTTACTCCCCCTTTGCTTGGAAAAGAAAGTGAAAAAAGCTGCCTGACTTTCTGTGATAGATGTGGGCGGGCCCGTGACAGCTCAAAGGTAAAGGATTGGGCAATTACGAGTCCGAGCTGCAAATTTACTACCCCCCATAAACACAGCCTTACACACTCTCCCCTGACTGATAAAAGGGGGGAGCAAGTGCATTTCTCACATTTGTTTTTCAGTTCCCCCCCCCTTTATTAAAAACTGTTTACACAATTAGGTGTTCTGGTAACAAGGAGTTTGTAGGAAGGTACAGCCTCCAGGCATGATAACCTTTCAAGGCTGCAAGCTTGATATCCTCCCCCCTTCCACTGCTCACCAAATTGATGATTCACCAGTTCGGGAGGAAGACACCCTACGGAGAGAGCCCCACCCCTGGATTTGAAGCTTTAGAACGAAACACTCAAGTCTGCGAAAGCCTGTACTGAAAAATCCCCTTTAACCCCTTTCTGACAGACGGTAAAAATAATACCTCAATTTTTTTTTCCCCCTTTCCTTCTAACCATAACTCTTTTATTTTTCGACTACATAGACATAGAGGGATTTTTTTTTGGGGGACAAGAGTTTTTTTCAAGGTTTTTTACTCATATTACAAAACAAGGGGGGAAGGGAAAAAAAATTTAAAAAGGGGGGCAAAATGGAAAAAAAACAACTCGCCATTTTGGGAGTTTTTTTTTTTTACGAGTTATTCTTCGTTAAAAATTATGTTTATCTGTATTCTACGGGGTTTTTTGGAACCCGGGCAATACCAAAACAGTACCGTTTCCGTTATGTTTTTGGTACCATAAAAAAAATTAAAAAAACTTTTTTATATTTTTTGAAATTTCCCGCGGGGGCTATTTTGTGCAAAACCCTAATTTTTTCAACACCTAGGACGTCGGGGGCGGCATTTTTTTGCAGGCTGAAGTGATTTTTATTGCTAGCAGTTTGGGAAAGCATCACCTTTTTGACACTTTTTTTTCCAATTTTTTTTGGGCTGAAATAACCAAAACAACGAAATTTTTTTATTTGGGAATTTTTTTCTTTTACGGGGTTCAGCGATATAAATTTTTATTTTTATAATTTTGGACTTTTTCGAAAGGGCGATACCAAAAATTTGGGAACTTTTTGTTGTTTTATTTTTTTTGTAAAAAGGGGAAAGGGGGGGTGATTTGAACTTTTAATACTTTTTTTTTTTTTTTTTTTTACATTAACTTTGAGTCCCCCAGGCACTTCACCCTAGGGGGCAATCATTTAAAACAGCCAAACAATGGGATCCTTTGGCCGGGGGGGGGAAATTCAAAAAATTGGGAGCAATGGAAGCCTTTACAAGCTTACCCTCTCGGGACCCTTTTTTATTCATTTAAAGCCGCGGCCATCTTTGCGCGCGCTAAGGGTTTAAACACACCGTCTAAATT
>JAODAL010061807.1:0-20102 GCA_025379985.1 Phyllomedusa bahiana | reverse complement strand
TATGTAACACCGTATTCATTTACTCCTTTTTCTTTAGAATTTTTTCGCATTGTCAAGGTTTTTTGGGTAATGTTGCTGTGAATCAGCTAAAATTAGGTCCTTTGGAACAGAAATGTGGTTTCAAGTGGCATTTCCCCCTCACAATTTTTATAGTGGCTGAAAGTTTTTTTATAATTTTTTGGGTCATGTGCTTTGAAATGCAGAAATTATACGGTCCTATTATAAAAATTTGTTTTTTTAACGACATTTGTTCCAAATTGTCCAAAGTGGTTTAAAGGGGTCAGCTTTAAATTTTTGGGGGGGATTTGTTTGAAATGCAGCTATACACAGTTCCTATTAAAAAAAAAAATGTTGTTTCAACAGACTTTGTTCTTCACAATTGTCAAGAGGGGCTAAAGGGGTGAGGTGCTGTCAGAAACAGGAATAGGTAGGCCGTTAATGGAATTTATTGAAAAAATGACTTTTTTTTGCAAGTCTTTAACATGCTATCAATCCCTGTTTTGAGAAAACCCCATTTAATACAATTAAAAAAAGAGAAACAAAGATATGGTGGGATTCCATCCTTTTTAAAAAATGTTTTTTTCTAGAATTAACTACTAAAAAACTTGCATGTCAAAATAGCGGGTAAAAAAAATTCCTCTGAATTGTACAAGGGGAGGTACAGGAAAACTGGACCAGATGTTTGGTTATTAGGGACATGGATATGGAGCACGGGGCAAGAACAAATAAAGCCCAAATTTCCTCCACACATTTAGTAAAATGAAAAAAAGAATGCCCAAGAAAAAGGGGAACCTGGGTGGAACAGGGGCGTTAACCCCCATTTTTTCCCAATAAGCCCAATTTGGGCCGCATCAACGGGGGGCAAGCGCTACCCAGGACAGGGACGTAAATGTCCATGAAACTAAATGGTGGTTGAAAGACCCCCATTTCCGGCATTTTTTTAAACTGTGGGTCAACAGTTTTAATGGTCTTTTTGCGGTACAGGACAGATATAGTTAATGTCCCGTTAACTAAAATGGTGGTTCAAAGTCCTTTTCCCCCCACCCCTTTTTAAAATTTGGGGGGGGGCATGCAGGGTTTGGGGTATCTGTGGCCCAGGCAGGGTTTTGTCACTGTCCCGTGAAACTAAAAAAGGTGGTTGAAAGACTCCTTTTTCCGGCACTTTTTAATTGGGGGTCCCTGCGGGTTGGGGGCATGCTGTGGCCGGCAGGGGATAGCCAAAGTCCATGAAAAAAAAATTGTGGTTGAAAGATCCTTTTCCCGCATTTTGAATTGGGGGCATGCAGGGTTTTGGGGGTCTGCTGGGCCCGGGCCCTGTTAGTCAATGTCCATTCAACTAAAATGTGGTTGAAAAACTCTTTTTTCCGGCACTCTTTAAATCTGGGGGTATGCAGGTTTGGGGTCAGCTGCGCCCGGACAGGGATATTCAATGTCCCGTTTTAAAAAAATGATGGTTCAAATCTACTGCCCTTTTGGACTTTTTAATTTTGGGGGGCTGCAGGTTTTTTAAGGGTCATGCTGTGGTACAAGTCAGGGATAGTGAATGGTGTTTGATTTTTTTTCTGTGGCTTTTATAACCTAAGTGTGTTGCCTAAGATGTAGCACGTAGCCATTTGACTGTTGTGGATGTTAATTCCAGCTTCTCCAGCCCTGTTTGGGTGTAAGAATGAAGGTGTTGTTGCTCTCCCATAGACTTTAATGGTCATCGCTCATAATCTGCTATCGACTATCGACTATCTTGTCGATGATGGTCGACTATCGACCATCGACCGATGTCGATGGCCAACGTAATCGCTCCACACTACTCTGGACCTGTGTGCTGACAGGCTCCAAGACAAATTAATTTGAGAGGGGCCTGGATTCTCTTGGCACGTGATGCGATCTGTCACGGTTGGGGATCTGGACTGCACCATCCCAGCAGTTTTGAAGAGTGCCAGCCGAAAACCCATCACCAGAAGCACTGTCATCCATCAAATTCACTTTAAGTCTACCAAACAAAGGCTGTGCAAAATACTTTTATCATAATTTTTACTTAATATATGGTATTATATATGCATTTCTAGCATCAATGCCAACATATGCCAAATGATGATAATAAACAAGTCGATACTTAGCTGTACAATGTAGCCATATTTAGGCATATTCAAAACATAATTTTTTCGCCAGATATTGTCCAATAGTCGAGCTGTTGTTTATTATCATCACTGTGACGATTTGGCATATGTTGGCATTGATGCTAGAAATGCATATACAATGCACATTATATATTAAGTAAAAATGATGATAAAAGTATTTTACACAGCCTTTGTTTGGTAGATTTAAAGTGACATTAGGGAGATTGGGGAAAACTCCCATTTCCTCTTTGTCCTCAGGCAGCACACAATGGGTTAATATTCTCCTCAACCCAGCTCGGACAAAAGAAAAGGAACCAAGTCTCAGGTTCAAATAATTCAAGCCTTGATTAGATCTACCTCACCCATATAAGCTCTCCTCAGACAATGAACAGACATGTTTTTCTCTTCTGTCCCAGCAGGACTTATTATTTTTATTATTATTTTACTATTCACTATTCTAGGTTTTATTATTTTACAACAGTGGCTGTCTGTGGTGGAGACCCAAGAGTTTCTTGGTGCATCTCCTCATTCGCCCACTACTGATCTGCTTAATTGGCCTGGGATCCCAGAGTTTCTGGGACAGACATGGCCTGTGGATTTCTCAGCCTGCGTTCCAGTTTAAATTCAGCAGAGCTTCCTACCGGGCTGTTAGCCGGACATTGAATGCTCCTCACCAGGGGAGAGGCACAGTATCAGAGGGTGGCTTTCTCTGACGGCTTATAATGACGTTTTGTATGTGAACTGCCAGGCTGCCCACTCTCCATTGTGTAAAATATGAGACTAGAAGCTAGAAGTTATGGTGCAGGTTCTGTGCTAATTTCCTGGCTCCTGCGTAGTAACTGAGTATAACCTTCTGCACATTGGTGGAGCCTCATCCTTTGGAGTTTACCACATTATCAGCTCGATTTGTATGGAATCCCATCTCTCTCCTTTCAGTTGCTCACTTCCTGTAACAAGGTGGTGTGAAGGGCACCAACACAAATCTTCATGAAGTGAATTTCTAGGATATAACTACAATATGAGAGGTTATATTCTCCATTTATCCTCCTGTAACAAGGTGGTGTTAAGGTGCCAACACAAATGCTCATGAAGTGAACTTCTAGGATATTACTACAATATGAGAGGATATAGTCTCCATTTATCCTCCTGTAAGAAGGTGGGGTGAAGGGCGCCAATACAAATGCTCATCTAGTGAACTTCTAGGATATTACGACAATATGAGAGGATATATTCTCCATTTACCCTGCTGTTAAGTGGTTCTTTGAAGACCCCAGGGAAAAATTACAGGCTTCATCTTTACAAGAATGGTATCTGAATATCTGTCTAGTTTTCAGTTCATGTAATCATAAATGTCAGCTACATTAAAGGGGTTTTGCCACGATCTAATGTTGACGTGGGATCCTCCAAAATGGGTTTTTTATCACTTTTCTAAATATATGTGATTACAAAAATTGCAGTCTGAGAGAGCTACAGCCTTCCTTACATGCCCTTGGTTACTTCAAAGCGTCTATTAGATACGGCCTGACAAGAGCTGGACGGGCTTGCGCAGAGAGAGCTTCTTATCTGATGAGACTGAGCTGCAGAAGTTTTTAAGGTACCGGGTAGCAATATTTTTTCTTTTGTATACAGAAAAAACTAGTTGTAGAGTGATTAGATACCTGCTTTATCTGATGACAGGGAACATGGAGAAGCTTTCAAGCTGCTATGTTGAATAGGTGTTCTCTTTTGTATACAGAGCCCACAAGTTATAGTTTGCTTATTTCAGTGAACAAGTCACAAGATCCCTTATGCAGCTCTGTGCTCTGCCTGTCTGAGTCTCTCTCTCTTTCAGCTCCTTGGTTTGTTTACAAAAGCTTCTTCGCAGATAAGGCTTCTCCTGACAGTGCAGTCTGAGCCTGTGTCTTGCTGTATTGTGAATAGACTCTTGTACTGTTTATTATTTCACTTAAGTTTTGAGATGCTCCCTTCTTCCTCACTCCTCACTCCTCACTCCCCCTCCCTCTCTCCCCTGCAGCTTCATGACTCAGCGTGATTGTTGACATTCTGCCTGTACTAACAAGAGAGGGGTAAGAATCTATCTCTCGGCAAATCCCCTTTAAAGACAAAGGTAAGAGTGCCGGCAACGGTTCGAGTTTGAGTTGGCAGTGCTGTCTGGTATGTTTACTATGCAGGATATGCTGGAGTCCTTCATGTGGCATCTGAACACAATATTAACCAGGGAATCTTATCAGTTTTTTCTTCTAGAGTCTTCCTTCGGATCGAACTGTTCATCCGTTTGAGAACCTCAGGAAACAGTAAACTTATCTTAAGATCAATATTACGAGAAACTGGAAGTATGTTTCTTCACTTACAAGGGCCTTTTACAGAAAACAAAGTCTGCAATGCCTCTGACACTGGTCCTATAGCAATACATCTGTGCAATGATCAAGAAGCATGGTCATTAACTAGAGAAAAATGAGCCAACACCTTGTGTTCAATAGCATCCTTACTGCCGAATAAATTTAAGCCTTTACTAGATAAAATTTGCCAAGTAACTGTGTGTTCTCTCCTAACTTTTGGCATAAGTCTGAGTACTTTAGAAGATGCTTATTTTGCATACTGTCCCCCCTGCTTTTTGTACCACTTTGGGAAATCCCATTGTGTCCTGCCTGAGGACGAAGGGGAAAACTAAGATTTACTTACCAATATCTGTATTTCCATGAGTCTTCAGGCAGCACAGGTATCCCACCTTTATATAAAATATCTGTACTGCTTTAAGAAAGAAACATGTCTGTTCATTGTCTGAAGAGAGCTTATATGGTTGAGGTGGATCTAATTAAGGCTTGAATTATTTGAACCTGATACTCGTTTCTTTTTCTTCTGTCCTAGCTGGGTTGAGGAGGATATTAACCCATTGTTTTCTGCCTTAAAGGACTCAGGAAATACAGTTTTTCAAAAATTTAAATTTTAGTTTAAGTTGCTTGTAAAACCCAAAAGTCGGTACATAAGGGGAAAAAACCGGCACTTTGTTTTTTTTAACATCCACCAAACCTCACCCAGTAAAACAGTGAGATTTAACGCCCCTTACAAATGTTTTACTATCCTTTTTGTCTGTATAAATTAACTTTGGTGTACCCCAAAAGGGCACCCCAACACGCAGGAGATCCCTTCTGAAAACGTGTCAGGCCAGGGGCAGGGACAGTTTTTCCGGGCCCAAAAAAAATCCCTACCCCGCATCTGATATTGGGGGCATGCTAGGGAAAAATTACTTTCCCCCGGGAAAAGAAAGGCAACTTTTCCAAGCCAAAAAGCCAGGGCAAGGGGCCCAAACTTTCAGGCTTTTAGCTTTTGGGTTTATTTGGGGGTAAAAGAAATTTCTTATGGCTCCCCCCTGGAAAAAACAAAGGGCGGGTTTGCTTTACGGCGTCTAATGTATGGATCCCGGAAAATTTTCGCTTTTCCCCCCCTTCGCATTTTCCCTCCCTGCCACCCATCAAGGGAAAAACCGGAACCTCGCTGTTCCCCACTGCCATGTTTTCACTGCCACCAATGGTACTGCCGTCTAATCTAGTCCAGCCTGCAGAGGCGTAACTTGGATGTTCTTGGGCCCCGGTGCAAAAAGTGATAGGGGTCTCCTGCCAGTTACCATGTTCCATTTCCAAAACCAGTGTCTTCTTATGTGTGAAAGGGGCCCTGTAGCAGCTGCTAGCGCTGCACCTCCTATAGCTACGCTGTCCTCACGCTGTAGTGTGTTAAATAGGTTGCAATATTTGATTGGGTGGGTTAGTGTGATCTTCCACCAGGAAATGTTTTGAAATACTATGTTGTAATTCCTTGCGGTTAATATAAGAGCGATGCTGGCTCATTAGTTGGGCGAAGAAGTATGTAACAGGTCGTCCAGTGTATATAACACTGTAAAAAAAAATAATGGTCTTTCTGCCTGCAGTAAATGTGCCAATTCTGAATCATTCTCATGGATTATATGGCCCACTTATAATAGCTCATCAGTAACAGGCCGTACTGTTTATACTAAAGGCCTGGTGGGTTGTCGAATACAACTGAGATATGGATACTATAGGGAACACTTCTTCTCCTAAGCCCTTTTATTAAAGCATAGACAGTATCTCATAAAACAGAGTACACCCCTCATGTTTTTGTAAACATTGTATTATAACTTTTCATGGGACAACACTGAAGATATGACACTTTGATACAATGTAAAGAAGTCAGTGTACAGCTTGTATAACAGTGTAAATTTGGTGTGACCTCAAAATAACTTAACTCACAACTAGTGTTGAGCAATTGCGTTGGCTATCGAGATCGAGCGATAGTCGATAGTCGGCCACTATCGATAAGGTTTTTCGATAGTGAGCATCGATTATGAGCGATTACCATTAAAGTCTATGGGAGAACAACAACACCTTCATTATTACACCCAAACAAGGCTGGAGAAGCTGAAATTAACATCCACAACAGTCAAATGGATACGTGCTACATCTTAGGCAACACACTTAGGTTATAAAAGTCACAGAAAAAAAGTCACAGACCATTCACTATCACTGTCTTGTACCACAGCATGACCCTTAAACCTGCATCACCCACAAATTAAAAAGTGCCAGAAGGCAGTATGATTTGAACCATCATGTTACTTGAACTGGACATTGAATATCCCTGTCCTGGAACGCAGCATGAGCCCGAAACCTGCATGACCCCCAGATTACAAAGTGCCGGAACAAGGAGTCTTTCAACCACCATTTTAGTTGAACTGGACATTGACTAGAACTGTCCGTCCACAGCATGACCCAGGCCGGAGTTACAGTGGGTGTGGTGAGAGCCCAGGCTGGCGTCCGTCATCTATTAACAGCAGGTTAAAAGCCCTAATGACGCAGCAACAAAACTGTCGTGCTGAAGCAAGTGCGGAAACGGAAGTGTGAGAACTCCCCGCCTTCCTCATAAAACAGTCCCAAAACCTGGTAGCGCTTGCCCCTCCGTAAAGAGTGCGGACCAATTGAGCTTCACTTGGAAATACTGGTGGGTTAACGCTCCTGTTTTCACCCAGGTGCCCTTTTGCTTGGCATTCTTTTCTCATTTTACTCAACGGCTGGAGGGAAATTGTCTCTGTACTTTGGTTCTCTGTCTGTGCTCCATACTCCATTCCTCTGAATAACCTACATCTGGTCCCAATTTGCTGTACCTCCCTTGTACAAATTCAGGGGAATTTTTTTTACCAGCTAAATTTTTTACATGCAAGTTTTAGTAGTTTAATTCTAGAAAACACATTTTTAAAATAGGATGGAATACCCACCATGTCTTTGTTTCTCTTTTTTCATTGTTTTTAAAAAGGTTTTTCTCAATACAGGATTGAAAAGCTATTTTAAAGATTTTGCAAAAACAAGTCTTTTGCAATATGTGTCCATTAACAGGCCACCATTCCGTTCTGACAGCCCATCCCCCTTTGAGCCACTCTGACAATTGGGAAAGAAAAAAATGTCTTTTAGAAACAACATTTTTTTAGAATGGGACCTCTATATCCTGCATGTCCAGCAAAAGCCCCCAAAATTTTTCAAAGCATGACCCTTAGCCACTTGGCAATTGTAAAAGAACAAATTTCGTTAGAAACAAAAAAATTTTTTAAATAGGACCAGAATAGCTGCATGTCCAGAAAAAATCCCCCAAAAATTTTCAAAACATACCCTGACCACTTTTGCAAATGTGAAGAAAAAATTCTTTTTAGAAACAACTTTTTTAAATGGACCTGTAGTATTGCGCTTTCAAAGCAAAATGCCGCCAAAAATTCAAGCATGCCCCTTTGACCACTTTGGTAAATTTTGGAAAAACAAATGTCTTCAGAAACAACATTTTTTTTAATAGGACCTGTAGAAATTGCTGCATTTCAAAGCAGTCACCCCGAGGGCGCCGCAGCTCCCCCCGGCCGCCCCCCCGTTGCGCCGGGGTCGGCACGGGACTGCGCCCCCCGCAGCCGTGGCCTTTCTCCCAGGGCGGAAACCCCGTACTTACCATCCCCCGCCCTGTCTCCAGCTCTGACAGCCCGCCCCGCGCATAATCCCTTTTAAAAGGCGCGCGCACGACGGCGTCAGGATTTAAAGGGCCCGCCCCTTTTTAATTGGGTTAATTGTGGGCCGCTGGTCCTATATATGGAGACGTCCCTAGCAACCCTGCCAGTCTTTTTGGTGTGTTTTTTGGGAGCGTTAAAATTGGGGTTTTGATTTTCATTTTTGATTTCCCCATGTACCATCCCCTGCTTACTTCCTACCTTGCCTTTTTGCCGCCTCCCCTTACCGCTCCCTGCCTCTACCACGAACCTCTGCCGCCCCCCTGACCTCTGCCTGTCCCCGACACCCCCGGTTTAACGATTTGCCCCACCTGTCCCCCGGGCCGCCATCGCAAGCAAGTCACCGGGGGTACGACCTGTAGCCTCACCCGCACAAGACCACCCGTTTTGCGGGGCTCGGGTGAAAACCGGGGCTACTTAGACTCCTTTCCCCTGGCGTGGCTTAGCTACCACGCGCGTTTGCCCACGACCACTCCCGCGTTACATACAGACTGGCCATGGATTCCGCCAGGGACCTCTGCCTGATCCCGGGAAAACACGACAGCGTCCCCAGCAAGTCAAACGCATCGCCCACTTGCGGCCAGATCAAACCTGGCGACTCGTCTGCCCCCACCGGCTGCCCCCCTCTGCCCTGCACCGTTGCTCCCGGCACCCATTGCTCTACCTGCTCAGCTTCGGCCCTCTCTGCACTGCCACTCCCCCTCGCTACGAGGAGACCCCAAGAATGCGGGGGATTCATCACCATGCCCACCACCTCGGATGAGGGGGGGCAATTTCCTACAGACGACCAAGGGGTTTCATAATCACCCACTTTCGGGAGAAGCCTTGGCTTGGGCTACCCCCACTATGGAATCGAGGACCCTCTGACAGGGGACCTTAAAACCTTCCTCCGGGTTTCGCACCGTTTTTGAGAACCACCGATTTCCCCTCGGCTGCCGCCGCGCTGCTTCGGCTTCGTCAAGGGGCACACCACTGTGGGTTCGTTTTCCCGTCAGTTTCGCACTCTCCTTTTTGGGCGGGACTGGAAAAAAAGAAGCGGGGGTTTGCGACATTTTGGAAAAGGCCTCTCGGGCGAATCAAGGACGAGCCGCCGCTCGGGATCTACCATTGCCTTGGATGACCTAATCCATTTGCCACCCGATAAATCCTTCCCGAAAGGCAACGGGACTCCCCTACAAGGGGAAACCCGTCCTCCCCCCGTTTCCCCCGCTTGGCTCCCACTTTCCGCGGTCACCTCTTCCCCCCCCGAGGCCCCTGAAGAAGAACCTATGCACTCGGAGACCCCACCTTCCCAGGAAACTTTTCACAGCGTCGCCAAAGCAGCTGTTTTTTCTATTGTGGGGGTTTCTCCCCATTTCATTGGGGACTGCCCCTTTTGCGCCCGGGAAACTTCCGCACCAGGGCTCTAGGAGGGGGCAACCCTAGGGTCAGAACGGCCTCCCCCGCTGCCATGCCCCGATAAAATGGGCTTTCCCCGGGACAGCCCCTTTTCAGGCCACCGCCTTTTTGATTCGGATCGGCAGGGAAATTTCTAAGCCACGAACTTGTGCCCAGGTTTCGTCTCCCGGACCCCATTGCAGAAACCCTTATTTGTGTCTTGTCAGGGCGAAATCCCTTTAAGGCCCCATCCGTTTCCGAGGGCCCCCCCTCTTCCTGCAGATTGGGGCCCCTTTCAAAAGGGAAACGTTCCCACTTCTGCCCCGCCTCGGTCCCCTCTAAATTTTTGGGGGATTCCTTGGCTGCAGGACCATACCCGCCCTTTGGGATTGGAGCACGGTGAATCATCGTTGGGGTTCCGCGTGCACTCACTTTGCCTGCCCGTACCTAAAAGCTCCCGGGTCGTTTCCCCTGAAGTCCCCAAGCCTCCTCGGGGCCCTACCCAATTGGTTTTGCAGATTTTTTTTTTCGAGAGGCACCCGAAACTCCCCCCTCCTCACCCCCCTTACGACTTCCCTTTGACCTGCAACCGGGCTGTACTCCCCCAGGGGCCGGTTTATCCACTCTCCGCCCCCGAGACAAAGGGCAGTCTGAATCCCAAAAGGAAACCTCCGAAAAGGGTTTATCCAAAGTCCCTCCCGGCAGGACCGGGTTTTTCTTCTTCTTTGGAGAAAAAAAAATGGCCCTCAGGCCCTGCATCGACATCGGGGCTTAAAAAAACACCATAAAAAATCGTACCCTCCCCTTGATATCGAACTCCCCTTTGACCGCCCGT
Organism: Phyllomedusa bahiana; assembly: GCA_025379985.1. NCBI lineage: Eukaryota > Metazoa > Chordata > Amphibia > Anura > Hylidae > Phyllomedusa > Phyllomedusa bahiana. The sequence continues at coordinate 9,724 of JAODAL010061807.1, read as the reverse complement.
GGCGCGAAAATATCCCAACTGGCTTCCGGGTGCTTTATAATTTTATCCGATTTGAGAAGGGACGAGTGGAAAAAAACCGTTTAATACGCGGGAGGCCACTTCGATATCTGGTTAGCCTTTCGGTCTCTCAAAAGCTCCTGCTGTTTCCAAAGCTCGTAAATGAATCTTCCGGACCTATCTACACTTGTTTTTTTCATTGGACGATATCCTAATCTTTTTTCTCCGGGCTCGTAACCATCGCCACCACTTCACCAGGCCCAGGCAACCCCTACCCATCAGCTTTTTGCCAAACAAAATTCTTTCGAATGCACCGCCTGCCCTTTTATAGGGTACATCGTCTCTGAAAGGGCCTCCGGAAAAAGGATCCCTCAAAACTCTCCGCAGTGTTCAGGGCCCCCAAACCGGGGCCTTCGGGCCATTCAACGTTTCCTAGGGTTTGCCAATTAAATTATAGACAATTTAACCCACAATTTTCTACCTTGTGGCCCTCGGTGGGTCTAACCGAAAAACCCAATCCCAAGTCCGGGCCCCCGGGAAGCCGAGAAGCCTTCAGCCGTCCAAATCCGCTTCGGTCTCTCCGGTTCTTCTCGCCCCACCCAAACCCCCCCTTCATTCTGGAAGTGGATGCCTCCTCGGTGGTGCCGGCGTCCTCCGCAGAGGTCCTCCTCGGGTAACGCATACGTGGGATTCCTTTTCCAAAAAATTTTTCTCCGCCGAAAAATTATACCAAGGGATCGCAATTACTGGCCATAAAGCGGCCCTAAAGATAGCTCACCTTCTGGAGGGGGCCGTCACCCATTATATTTCACCGACCATAAAACCTCCTATTTTCTTCAGTCGGCCAACGCCTAATCCCCGCAGCTAGATGGCCCTTTTTTCCCCCTTTTGACTTCCTGCTACACTTTTCGGGCCCGCCGGGAAGAACTCAAAGCTGACGCCCTATCTCGCGCCTCTGATACGGGGGGTCTCGACTCCCTCCACAGCACATTGCCCCCTGAACGCCCCGCACGGCGCCCCGTGGACTTCAACGTTGCCCCCTGGGAAACGTATGTGCCCCAGCTTTTCGGTTAAATCCTGAAATGGGGCTTCTCCCGAACAGCTGGGGGACCGGGAAACCATAAGCTCTTCACTGGGCTCCCGCTACTACTGTGGCCCCTCTTGCCAAACTCAGGGACTTGTGCTGGGGCCCGCTCCCCTGTCCCAAATAAGGTTCCTCGCCTCAAGCCCGCGGGCCTTCTTCAGCCTCTTCCGGCCGGAAAAAACCCGGACCATTCGCCTGGACTTTGTCACAGATCTTCCACCTTCTTCTGGGAACACGGTCCTATGGGTGGTGACCGATCGCTTCTCGAAAATGGGTCACTTTATCCCACCCGGTTTTCCCTCTGCCCCCCACTGGCCCAACATTTTTTTCCAACATATTTTCCTCTTTCACGGTCCCCCCTGCATGTTGTTTCCCACAAAATCCCCCTTTGTCGCTAAATTTTTTGGGGGTCCCGTACTGTCCCTTGCAGATTCATTGGGTTTTTCATCTGCATACCACCCCAAACTAAGGGGAGGTAGAACGGGGTTAACCAGGTGTTGGGGGCCCCACTTGCGGCACTTTGTGTCCGCTCGTCAGGAAACTGCCCGATCTTCTTCCCTGGCAGATTTTTTTATAACCTTTAGAGTCTAATCCGCTGGGGCCTCCCCCTTTTTTATTGTCCCCTTTGGGGGTTTCATCCCCGCCCACCCTCCCCTCTACTACCCCGGTCTTTTCCCCCCGTGGATGCCCAATAAGGGACATCAAGCTCTCGGCAGCTCACACACAGGCCCCTGCTCAGCTTCTTCCCGCACCAAGCCCAGGCTGACAGGTACCTAGCCCCCGCCCCTAATTTTAGCCCGGCGATAGGGGGTTTGGTTACTCTAAGTACTCCGTTTTAAGGGGCCCTTACAAATTGGGCCCCAAATCCCTGGTCCTTTTGTGGTGCTCCAGCAGTTGAACCCCTCTCCAAAGCTTTGCCTGCCCCCCCGGGCTCTACTATCCCCCAACGCTTTTACGGTCCCTCCTCAAGCCGGTGGTGCTAACCCTTCTCCCCAGACCTTCTCGCCTTTTCCTGTTGCAGCACAGAAACACCTTTTAGCAAGGAGGGGCGGCGGAGAAACGTGGGGGGGGAAGCGGTTCAACTTATCGACGGAAGGGGTTCGCCCCAGGACTTCATGGGGGAAACCCAGACCAATTTTTCCCCTGATCCCTCGCTAAATTTCAAAGGAAGAGGGGAAGCTAAGGGGGGGGGGGGTACTTCACGCCGCCGGCGCCGCAGCTCGCCGCGGCCGTCCCCCCGGGGCGCCGGGGGGCCGGCACGGGGCTGGGGCTGCCCGCAGCCCTTCCTTCACCCCCAGGGCTGGGAAAACCCCGTACTTACCATCCCCGCCCTGTTCCACTCTGACAGCCGCCGCGCGCAAACCCTGCTTAAGGCGCGCCCACGGCGGGGCAGATTTAAAGGGCCCCGCGCCCCTTTTTAAATTTGGGTTAATTGTCGGCCGCTGGCCAAAAAAGGTAACTTCCCCTGCACTCGCTGCCAGTCTTTTGGTGTGTTTTTTGAGCGTTTTAGGTGTTTAGTTTAGTCTTGATTTCCCGTGTACCAGTCCGCCTGCTTACGTTTCCGACCTGCCCGTTTGCCCCCTGCCCGACCGCTCCGCCCTGACCCAACCTCTGCCCCCCTGCCCGACCCCTTCTGCCTGTCCCCCCCTACGCCTCCGGATTACGATTTTTCACCACGTGTACCCCGGCCGCCATCGCAACAAGCAGTCAGGGGTGAGACCTGGAGCCTCACCCCCAAACAAAACCATCCCCTTTGCGGGGGGCTCTGTGAAAAAACCGGGGGGTACTTTTAGACTCCCCTTCCCTGGGGTGCTTTTGCTATCATCGCTTGCTTTCCCAGCGGGTCCACTCCCCCCTTACAACACATGACCCAAAAAATTATAAATATGACTTCTCACCACTGAAAAAAAATTTTGAGGGAGAAAAAGCCACTTAGAACAACATTTCTGTTCCCCCCCCCCAAAGGACCATTATTAGCTGTACCACAGCTACATGACTCTAAAAAATTATAAATAGACTTCTCAGCCACATTAAAAAATGTGAGGAGAAATGCCACTTAGAAGCCACATTTTTGTTTCCCAAAATGCACGGTTTTATGCCCGGGGCCTGCCTTGGGCCGTCGGCCTTCCCCTGCCCGCCATTCCTGTTGGGGGGTCCCTGTGCAGGGGGGCCCCGCACCCGTGTTCTGCTATGACTTACCTTTTCCGTCCATCTTTTTTGCTTCCTGGTCCTGTCTGTGCCTGCACCTTCTAGGGGGCGCGCGCGGCAGCTTCCGCCTTTTATTCGGTCCGCTCCGTGCAACTTCCTCTTCACCTCTGACCTCTAGCTAAAGAGGAAGTTGCTGCCTCTACTCTGGGGCAGTTTCCTTGCATCACATCTCTTTCTGTCTTCCTCTTGACTCCTGCCAGCTCTCAGGTCTGCTGTTGGAGAATTTAACCCATGTGTTGCTGGTCCAGTTGTGCTTCCAATACTGAGATCTGGCCTTCTGTCTGTTGTCTCCGGTTGTCTGCTGTATTCTGCTGTGTTCCTGTTCCTGGATGTGCTCTCCTGTTCCCGATGTATCCTGCGTTGTTCCTGGTCTGTACCATCCTGTGTTCCCGTTCTCGTTCCTAGCTCGTATCCTGTGGGTATGTGTTCGTTGATCCCTCCTGTATCCTGCTGTGTTCCTGAGGGAGTGTTCTACCTGCCCTGTTATGTTCTACCTACGTTCCTGTGGGTCCTTGTCCTGCACCTCGGCTGGTCACCGCGTAGCCACGTAAGGGGTGTGCCTGGGGGTCCCGCTAGCCAAATCTCATCCTCGCTGTTGCGGCGGGCTATGGTGGAAGACCCAGGCGGCCCCTTAGACTCCATCTCCATGGCGTGGTCTCCAGCTTTGTACCACCTCCGCAATTGCGGGTGATCACAGAGGATCCACACCGTGATGTCTAGCGGTCGGCGCTTCGGCGACGTCCTTCGGCGCCGCACCGTATACAGTATAGCTATTATCTGACCATGGATTCGGCGGGGGTGACCCTACCCTCGCCCAGAGTGTCTCTTGTTCCTGTTTCCGCTGGCTCATGGTTTCGCCAGCAGTGTCTTTGTCTGTGCCGCGTGTGAATTGACTCATGGTTCGCCACCATGGAGTGTCTGTCTGATTCGCTGGCTCATGGTTCGCACAGAGTGTCTGGTCTGTTCCGCTGGTCTCATGGTTCCGCCCATAGTGTTGTCTGTTTCCGGCTGGCTCAAGGTTTCGTCCCAGTGTGTCTGTTGTTCGAGCTCATGGTTCGCCCAGAGTGTCTGTCTGTTCCGCTGGCTCATGGTTCGACCCAGAGTGTCTGTTCTGTTCCCGTCCGCTCATTGGTTCGCCCAGAGTGCTCTGGTCTGTTCCGCTGGCTCATGGTTCGCCCAGAGTGTCTGTTCTGTTCGTGGCTCATGGTTTTAGCCCCAGAGTGTCTGTACTGATTTGGCCCGTGCTTCAATGGTCCAGCCCAGAGTCTTACGTATTGGCCCGGCTCATGGTCAGACCTGAGCATCGTTTTGGCCTATCTCATGGTCCAAGCCCCAGAGCTTACGTCGATCTGGCTCCTTTTCTAATTTGGTCCTGGCCCAGAGCTTACGTTTGGCTCTTTTCATGGTTCCAAGCCCAGAGTTACGTTTGGCTATCTCATGGTCAAGACCAGAGCTTACGTTTTGGCCTCTAGCTACATGGTCCAGCCCAGAGCTTACGTTGGGCCTATGCTCATGGTCCAGCCCAGAAGTTACAGTTTGGCCCTAGCTCATGGTCCAGCCCAGAGCTTAAGTTTGGCCTAGCTCATGGTCCAGACCCAGAGCTTTCGTTGGCTCTAGCTCCTGGTTCCTGGCCCAGTGCTTACGTTTGGCCTAGCTCATGGTCAGCCCAGAGATTACGTTTGGCCTAGCTCATGGTCCAGCCACCAAGAGCTTACGTTTGCCTAGCTCATGGTCCAGCCCAGAGCTTACGTTTGGTCCTAGCTTCATTGGTCCAGCCCAGAGCTACGTTTGGCCTAACGCTCATGGTCCAGACAGGAGTTACTGTTTGGCCTAGCTCTTGGGTCGAGCCCAGAGCTTACGTTTGGCCTGTAGCTCATGGAGTCACCAGCCGGAGGCTTACGTGTGGCCTAGCTCAATGCGTCCAGCCCAGAGCTTACAGTTTTGGCCTAAGCTCATTGGTCCAGAACAGTGCTTACGTTTGGCCTAGATCTTTGGTCCACAAGCCCAGTGCTTACGTTTTTGGCCTAGCTAATGGTCAAGGCCCAGTGCTCATCGTTTGGCCTTAGCTCATGGTCCAGCCCAGTGCTTACGTTTGGCCTGAGCTCTATGGTCCAGCCCAGAGCTTACTGTTTGGCTAGCTCATGGTCCCGCCCAGAGCTTACGTTTGGCCTAGCTCATGGTCCCGCCCTCAGATGCTTACGTTTGGCCCTAGCATCATGGTCCGCCCAGAGTCCTTCTGGCGTCTCCGTTGGCATACGGTTCCCGCTCCCAGAGGCCTTCTGAGTCCCGTGGCTTACGGTCCCGCCCTGAGCCTTCTGAGTCCCCTTGGCTTTCGGTCCCGCCCTGAGGCCTTCTGAGTCCCCGTGGCATTACGGTCCCGCCCTGAGCCTTCTGAGTCCCCGTTGGCTTTCGGTCCCAGTCCCTGAGCTTCTGAGTCTCCCGTTGGGCTTACGGTCCCGCCTGAGCACTTCTGAGGCCCCGTGGTTACGGTCCCTGCCCTGAGACCCTTCTGAGTCACCCGTGGCTACTTACGGTCCCGCCCTGAGCCTTCTTGAGTCCCCGTGGCTTACGGTCTCCCGCCTGAGCCTTATGAGTCACCCGTTGAGCTTACGGTCCCGCCCTTGAGCCTTCTGAGTCCCCTGTGTCGTCAGGTCCGCCCTGAGCTTCTGAGTCCCTGTGGCTTACGGTCCCGCCCTGGGGTTCCCCTCCTCCATTTTGCCTAGTGCCCCGCTTGTTCCTCCTTGCACCTCCGTTTTAGCTTTCCCGTATACTGGCATTATACAGCCTGTACTTGGTTTTGGCGGTTTGCCCCCGAGAAGTTGCGGGCCCTGGCCTATGTGAATGCCATTCTGTGTTTGGAGGGGAAGGAGGGGGCTTTGAGGGGGGGGGTGGTTACTGTCACGGTTCATGCCGCGGCTCTACCTGCATTGGACCGTCGGCCTGTACAGGCTGCCTGTCCGGTGTCTCTGCTGGGGCTACCTGTGCAGGGGGTCACAGTCAGCTGTGTTCTGCTATGTGCTTTACACTGGCCTGTCTGTTCTGTTGCTTCCTGGGGGATTCCTTAGTGTGTGCTCTGTCTCTTAGGGGAGGCGCGCGGAAGCTTCCGGTCTTTTATAGGTTATTGTCCTGATCTACTTCCTCTTGACTCTGAACCCTGCCGATAAGAGGAATTTCCTGCCTAGCTCTGGGTCAGTTCAATTACAGTCTCTTGCTGTCTTCCATCTTGTAGCTCCTGCCAGCATTCTCAGGTCTGCTGTTGGAGAACTTTAACCATGTGTTGCTGGTCCAGAGTTGCTGCTTCCCTATCTGAGATCCTGGCCATCTGTCTGTTGTCTCCGTTGGTCTGCTGTATTTGCTGTGTTCCTGTCATGGATGTAGCTCTCCGGTTTTCCCGATGTATCCTGCCGTGTGTTCTCTGGTCTTGTACCTCCCTGTGTTTCCGTCTCAGTTCCTGCCGTATCTGTGTGTCATAGTGTACGTATGATCCCTCCTGTTATCCTGCTGTGTTCCTGAAGTGCGTGCTTACCTGCCTCTTATGATCTCCTACGTCCTGTGTTCTGTCCTGCCAACCTCGGCTGTCACCCCAAGGTAGCCACGTCAGGGGTAGTGACCCTTGGGGAGGTTTGTCCCGCAGCCAAATCCATCCCAGCTTTGCGGCGGTCTCTGGTGATGACCAGGGGCCCCCTTAGACTCCATCACTCCTAGGCGTGGGTCTCCAGCTACCTCATCGCCTGCATGGTGATCACAAAGGCTCACCACACTGGCTGTTCTGCATCGGTCGGCACTTCGGCGTACGTCCTTCGGCGCCGCACCGTTACACCTAAATAGTTCTTGGATAATATGGAGGTGTGCTTTGGGTCATTGTCCTGTTGCAGGGTGAAATTGGTCTCTCTCCAATCAAGTGCTGTCCACTGGGGGTAAGGCATGGCGTTTGCAAACATGGAGTGATAGCCTTACTTGATTAAAAAATCCCTTTTACCTTGTACAAATCTCCACTTTACTAGCACGCGCCAAAGCAGCCCCAGACCATCACATTACCTCTCACCATGCTTGACAGATGGCGTGCAGGCCCTCGATTCCAGCATCATTTTACAGTTATTTGCGTCTGACAATGTTCCTCTGTGTGATCCCATACACCTCAGATTCGATTCGTCTGTCATAACACTTCTTGTCAGAATCTTCCTCTGTCCAATGTCAGTGGTTCTTTAGTCCCATATTACTCTTTTCCTTTTATTAGCCACGTCTTCGATATGGCGTTTCTTTGCCACTTGCCCTGAGGCCGTATTCTTCGGAAGTCGCCTTCTTCATGTAGACTGTTGAACATGGGTTTTGTCGATATACTATTTTAATGGACGCTGCCAGTTGAGGACCTGTGAGGCATCGCGATTTCTCAAAAATACGAGAGTTCTAATGTACTTGTCTTGTTGCTCAGTTGTGCAGTGGGGCCTCCCATTTCCCATAGAGGCCCATTTCCAACAACCATCACTCCAGTGTTCTAATGGTAATTGCGTTTACTAGCACATTTTATTTATTTATAGACTTTCCTGTGTTTTCTGCACAAGCTCTATGTGGCCACTGAAATGTAGAAAGGAAAGCCCAGGGCTGAAAGGGAAACTACAATCAAAATTGTTCTCCCTCATATTGACAAGCACTATAGTGACCTATTTATATATATATATTTATATTATATATTTATATTTAGTATATATATATATATATATTTATATATATTTATATATTGATATAATATATATATTTATAAAAATTGATAAACAGCAGCACTGTCCACCAATTTCTTGTTGGTGGGGTGCAAGCTAGATAGAACTCCTGGCAGGGAGCATCTCAATCTCTTAAACAATGCAGAAAATTGCAGCACTCCAGGTAGTATCAAATTCATAAATAATAGAAAGAAGTGACTTTATTCCCACATGTTCAAAAAACACGACCGGTTTTGAAACATGTGGGAATAAAGTCAATTTTATATTTTTGAATAGTTGTATACCGGAGTGCTGAGATTCTTTCTTTGGTATATATATATACACCTCTATCTCTCAATGGGCCCTATATAAAGTATTCAATTAATTCATTTCAATGGAGAAATATAAATAATGTTGCATGAACCAGTCACCTAGAAACATTAGAGACAGCAGAACTTAGCTGTGGAACACTTTCACACAGGACGTCATTAAGGTTTTATGTTGTATGTGTGTCTGTGTACCTTTAATTGCCTTGTCTAGTTGCTGCAGGAAAACTTCACAGCGAGGACAATTATGTGGGCTTGATTCATTTTGGGATTCAGTTGGGCTGAAACTCTTTAGTCCCATGTGAGAAACTTTATCAGTACAAGGTAAAGAAACTTTGTTATTCTCCTCTTGCATCTCTGCCAACTGGAAAATACAGGAGGAAATATATTAATCTGTATTTAATATGCAATTGTATTTAATATGCAATTGTAATACTAGCAATCACCCCCCTCACGGATAGTAGGTGTGTGAGTTGTTGTTCATCACAATTTTTGCAGTTGTGCAATCTCCCTTGTATGGTATTGTGGCTTTTCTGCATACTGGTATGAACTGGTATTTATCCAATGTACAATTATTTACTAGACAATTGCCCCCGATGTGTTAGCAAATGTTCATCAGTGAGCTGCACCTGTTAAATTTCTCCTATGTAGTACTGGGACTTATATCGCTTTTTTACAGGGAATACTTTATTGTCCAGCCATTGAGCTGTAAGTATGGTCTTGTGCCTGTGTTTTCAAGTAGATAATGTCCTAATTTTCTGTGGATTAAAAAATCCTCAAATAGAAAGGAGAAACAAAACAGCGACGTGTTTCAGGCAGCCATGTATCAGTTACAATACAGTGCTGTCAGCAGTACTACGCCACATTAATAATAATAATAATAATCTTTATTTATATAGCGCCAACATATTTCGCAGCACTTTACAATGTAGAGGGAATAATTACAGACAAAAGACAGACATTACACAGTGAAAGCTACTTACAGGTGAGGACACAAGGTGTGAGGGCCCTGCTCGCAAGAGCTTACAATCTAAAGAGGGTCCTGGGGGAAACAAAGGGGAGAAGTGCTAAATTTACAAAAGGCCCAGCCATGCTTTTATAAATAATGGGGAGGTTTACATAAAAATTTGGTGAACCTGCCACCCTGACTTTACATCTATATACAGATAAAATGCCTGTGATGCCCTAGTGTAGGGCGTGACAAATGTGTGTGATAGAAGGTGGGGGTTAACAATTAGTGGTTTTGGTAGCCTGCCTGAAGATGTGTTTTCAGGACACTCTTAAAACTGCGAAGGCTGGGATTGTGCCTGATGGTACGTGTAGGATGTTTCCAGAGAATGGGTGCAGCACGTGCAAAAATCTTGAAGACGGGCATGGGGGGGTTCGGGTGATTGTGTCTTGTTTGATTCCTC
>JAODAL010061806.1:0-20103 GCA_025379985.1 Phyllomedusa bahiana | reverse complement strand
ACCTTGCAATTAAAATTTAAATCAGCAATTTTTTTTTTCACTAAAAAGGTGTTTTTTTAGGTGCAAAAAATACCTTTTATTACCCCGAAATACAATTCAAATTACGTGTTTTTTCACTTTTTCCCAGTCCAGCTTTTTTTGTTTAGAGGCCCCCTTGCATTTAAAATTTCAATACAGAAATTTTTTGACGTCACCGCGGGTTTTTTGGGTTAAAAAAATACGTTTTTTACCCGTAACTTTTCAGATGGGGGGGTTTTTTTTCAATTTTGGGCAGGCCAGTTTTTGTTGATAGGGGAAAACCTTGCATTTAAAATTTCAATACAGCAATTTGGGCGTCATGGAGGTGTTTTTTTTTGGGTGCAAAAAAAAACCTTTTATTATCCGAAATCCCAATTTCAGATACGTTTTTTTTTTCATTTTTTGCCCGGGCCATTTTTGGGTTTATCAGGACCTTTCCCACTTAAATATCAATACAGAAATTTTTGTGTCAGGGAGGTGTATTATTTTAGGTGAAAAAAAATACCGTTTTTTAAAACCGTACCCCATTTAGAAAACATGTTTTTTTCCAACTTTTCCCCAGTCCAGTTTTGTTGTTTAGGGGGACCTTGCATTAAATTTAAAATCCCAGAAATTTTTTCGTAAACCGCAGTGCATTTTTTTTGTGCAAAAAAAAACCGTTTTTTATACGTATACATTTCAGAACGTTTTTTTTTCCCCCACTTTTTTCCCCGGGCCCACTTTGTTGATAGAGGCCCCTTGCACTTAAATTTTTAAAAACGGGAATTTTGTAAACCACCCATGGGTGTATTTTTGGGGTGCAAAAAAATTACCGTTTTTTAAACCGTAACTTTTCAAAATAATGTTTTTTCATTTTTGGCCCGCCCAACTTTGTTGATAGAGGCCCCTTTGCATTTAAAATTTTCAATACAGAAAATTTTACGTCCCTCGGGTGTATTTTTGGGGTGAAAAAAATACCGTTTATTTCCGTATACATTTCAGATACTTGTTTTTTTATTTTGCCCTCCAGTTTTGGGTTGAAAAACGGCCCCTTTGCATTTAAAATTTTTAAATACAGAAATTTTTGTGTCACTAAGGTGTTTTTTGGGGGTGAAAAAAATTTCCCGGTTTATTTATCCGTTAATTTAAAGTTTACGTGTTTTGTCATTTTTGGCCCAGTCCAGCTTTTTTTGATAGAGGCCCCTTGCACTTAAATTTAAATACACCCCCAATTTTGTCGTCATCCCGGTGAAATTTTGGGTGCAAAAAATACCGTTTTTTAACCCCCTAAAATTCAGATACGTGTTTTTTTCATTTTTGCCCAGCCCAAATTTTTTGGGATAAAAGGAAACCTTCATTTAAATTTTTTCCCAATACAGCAATTTTGTCGACACTACAGGTGTATTTTTAGGTCCCAAAAAATCCCTTTTAAATTATCTGTTTTACATTTCAGATACGTTTTTTTTCACTTTTGCCCACCCAGCTTTTTTTTTTTAGAGGCACCTTGCACTTATATTTCAATACAGAAATTTTTGTCGCCCTTTGCAGGTAAAAATTTTTTTTTGGTTGAAAAAAATACCGTTTATTTCATAAAACATTTCAGATAGTGTTTTCTTTCTTTTTTTGCCCAGCCTGCTTTTTTGGAAAGAGGCACCTTGCATTTAAAATTTTTCAATGCAAGAAATTTTTGTCGTCACCCGCAGGTTTATTTTTATGGGGCAAAAAAAAACGTTTATTACCCGTATACATTTCAGATAGTTTTTTTTTAAATTTTGCCCAGTCCAAAGCTTTGTTGATACAGCCCCTTTTGCATTTAAACTTTTCGATCCCGTAATTTTGTCGTCATCCAGGTGTTTTTTTAGGTGCAAAAAATACCGTTTTTTACTGGAACCCATTTAAGATACTTTTTTTTTAAATTTTGGGCCCAGTCCAGCTTTTTTTGATAGAGGCCCCCTTGCCCCTTAAATTTCAAAAACAGAAATTTTGTCGTAAACCGCAGGTGAAATTTTTAGGTGCAAAAAATACCTTTTTAATTACCCAAAAATACATTTCAGATACGTGTTTTTTCACTTTTTCCCAGCCCCAAAAGCTTTGTTAATACGGCCCCCTTCCCTTTAAAAATTTAAATTTACAGAAAATTTTTGTCGTTTTGGGCAGGGTATTTTTAGGTGCAAAAAAAAACCGTTTTTTATCCTATAATTTCAGATCCCTGTTTTTTTTTTTCATTTTTGCCCAGTCCGTTTTGTTGAAAAAGGGGCCCCCCCTTGCATTTAATTTTTAAATACGGGAAATTTTGTCGTCTTTCACGGGGTGAAATTTTTAGGTGCAAAAAAAAACCGTTTTTATCCGTAAAACTTTTTCCAAGTTAGGTGTTTTTTCAATTTTTCCCGGCCCGTCAGCTTTTTTAAATAAAAGGCCCCTTTGGGCATTTAAATTTTCAATCCCAGCTTTTTTGTCGTCACCGCAGGGTATTTTTAGTGCAAAAAATACCGTTTATTATTTATAAAATTTCAGAAACGTGTTTTGTTCATTTTTTTGCCCAGCCCCAGCTTTGTTGAAGAGGCACCTTGCATTTAAAATTTTCAATACAGAATTTTGTCGTAACCCCAGGTGTTTTTTTAGGTGCAAAAAATCCCGTTTTTTTCCGATACATTTCAGATCATGTTTTTTCCCCTTTTGCCATTTCCACCCTTTTTTTGATGGGCCTTGCATTTAAAAATTTTCAATGCAGAAATTTTAAACGTCACGCGGGTTTTTTTTTAGGCAAAAAAATACCGTTTATTTTCCGTATACATTTCAATACGTGTTTTTTCAACTTTTCCCCCAGTCCGCTTTGTTTTTACAGGCCCCACCTTGCACTTAAATTTCAATACAAAAAAATTTTGTCGCATCACAGGTGTATTTTGGGTGAAAAAAATCCCGTTTTTTTAACCGAAAATTTCAGATCATTTTTTTTCATTTTCTGCCCACCCAGCTTTGTTGATAGAGGCCCCTTTGCACTTAAAAATTTTTTAAATTTCAGAAATTGTTGTCGTAACTACGGGTGTTTTTTTAGGTGAAAAAAAATCCCGTTTATTTTTCCGTAAATATTTCAGATAGGTTTTTTTTAAATTTTTTTCCCGGCACCCCAGTTTTTGTTGTTTGGGACACCTTGCACAAAAAATTTGTTAAAAACACCCTTTTTTTTCGTCCCCCGCAGGGGGTTTTTTTAAATGTGAAAAAAAAACCGTTTTTTATCCGAATACTTTTTCGATACGTTTTTTTTGTTCACTTTTCCCCAGCCCAAGTTTGGGTTGATAGAGGCACCTTGATTTAAATTTCAATACAGAAAATTTTGCCCGGCCATCCCCCCAGGTGTATTTTTTGGGTGAAAAAAAAATCCCGTTTTTTATGATAATTTTCAAAAACCCTGTTTTTTCATTTTTCCCCCGGGCCCAGCTTTTTTGAAAAGAGCCCCTTCCCATTTAAAAAATTTCAATGCAGCAATTTTAAACGTCCCCGCAGGTTATTTTTAGGGTGCAAAAAATCCCGGGTTTTATTACCCGTATACATTTCAAAAAACGTTTTTTTTTTCATTTTTTTGCCCAGCCATTTTGTTGAACAGGCCCCTTTGATTTAAAATTTTAAATTTCAACAATTTTGTGTCATACGGGTGTTTTTTTAGGGGGCAAAAAAATCCCGGGTTTTTTAATCCGTAAACATTTCAGAAACATGTTTTTTCATTTTTTCCCCAGTCCAGCTTTTTTGATGGAGGAAATTTTGCATTTTTAAATTTCCCAATACAAAAATTTTTGCCCGTCACCCAGGTTTTTTTTTAAGGTGAAAAAAAAATTTACAGTTTAAAACCCGTTATATTTTTTCAGATGGGTGTTTTTTCAATTTTCGGAGCCCACTTTGTTGATGGGGGCACCTTCCCATTTTAAATTTTTCAATCCCAGAAATTTTGTCGAAAGGGAAAGTGTATTTTTTAGGTCCCAAAAAATACTTTTATTATCCTATACATTTTAAAGTAGTGTTTTTTCACTTTTGGGCCCAGTCCGCTTTGGTTGAAAACAGGCACCTTGAAAAAAAATTCCAATACACAATTTTGCCCGTCAGGGGCCGGTATTTTTTTTAGGTCCCAAAAAATCCCGTTTTTTTTTTTACCGGGTAAATTTCAGATAGGGGTTTTTTTCCCCTTTTGGGGCCCCCACCCAGTTTTTGTTGATAGAGGCCCCTTGAAATTAAATTTCAATTTACAGAAAATTTTGTCGTCCCCCGCAGGGTATTTTTATGTCCCAAAAAATTTAAGTTTATTATCCGTAAACATTCAATACGTTTTTTTTTTTTAAACTTTTCCCCAGTCCGGGTTTTGTTGTTTGAGGAAACCTTGAAAATTTAAATTTTTTTCAATACAGTAATTTTTCTTTACGCAGGTGTTTTTTTAAAGGTGCAAAAAATACTGTTTATTTACCTTTTACTTTTCAGATAGGGTTTTTTTTTTTCATTTTTGGGCCCATTCCAAAATTTTTGTTGAAAAAGAGCCACCTTCCACTTAAATTTCAATACAAAATTTTTGGTCGTAAATCACGGGTTTTTTTTTTAGGTCAAAAAAAAAACCGTTTATTATGTGTACTTTCGAACTTTTTTTCCCCCTTTTTTTCCCCCGGGTCCAGTTTTGTTGTTAGAGGCCCTTGCAATTAAATTTAAATACAGCAATTTTTTCGTCACTACGGGAAATTTTTGGGTGAAAAAAATTCCGTTTATTATCCGTATACTTTTTAGATACGCTTTTTTCATTTTTTTCCCCATCCCGTTTTTGTGATGGGAGGCACCTTCCCCACTTAAATTTCAACAGTTTTTTTGGGACGTCACCCGCGGTTTTTTTATGTGCAAAAAAAGTTTTATTTTCTGTTTTAACTTTCCCGTAGGAAATTTTTTCTTTTTCGGCAACCCAAAGTTTGTTGACGGGGCACCTTGCATTTAAAATTTTCAATACGAAATTTTTTGTCGTCACCGCAGGTGTTTTTTTTGGGTCCCAAAAAAATCCCGTTTTATTATCCTTTACATTTCAGAACTTTTTTTTTTTTCATTTTTTGCCCAGTCCGCTTTGTTGATGAGGCCCCTTGAAATTTAAAATTTTAAATTACAGCAATTTTGTCGTCACTAAGGTGTTTTTTTTGGGAGCAAAAAAAAACCGTTTATTATCAAAATACTTTTTCAGATACTTTGTTTTTCCCCACTTTTGCCCAGTCCAGTTTTTTTGATACAGGCCCCTTTGATTTAAATTTTTCCAATACAGAAAATTTTGTCGTCACCGAAGGTGTATTTTTAGGTGCAAAAAATACTGTTTATTACCGAATACTTTAAAGAAATGGTTTTTTTTTATTTTGCCCCTTTTCCAGTTTTTGTGATGAGGCCCCTTGCACTTAAATTTCAATAAGAAAAATTTTGTCGTCATCCAGGTGTTTTTTTTAGGTGAAAAAAAATATCGTTATTATCCGTGTACATTTAAATACGTGTTTTTTTTTTCATTTTCCCCCAGCCAGCTTTGTTGAAGGGGGAAACCTTGCAATTAAATTTCAAAAACCCCCTTTTGTTTCAAAACAGTGTATTTTTAGGAAAGAAAATCCCGTTTTTAAACCTTATACATTTTAGTACCCCGTTTTTCATTTTTGGGCCCAGCCCAAAGTTTTGTTGATAGGGGCACCTTCCCCATTAAAAATTTCAAAACACCCTTTTTTTAAAGTCCCGAAGGTGTTTTTTTAGGTGCAAAAAAAAACCGTTTTTTTTAACGTATACTTTTAAATACATTTTTTTTTTCACTTTTGCCCACCCAGTTTTTGTTGATAAGGCCCCTTGCATTTTGATTTCAATACAGAAATTTTTGACGTAAACCGCGGGTGTATTTTTGTGCAAAAAAAACAGTTTATTATCTGTATACTTTTCAGATAGGAATTTTTTTAAATTTTTCCGGCAACCCAGCTTTTTTGATAGGGGCACCTTGCACTTAATTTTCAATACGGGAAAATTTTTGGGGTTCGTAAAACCCCCGGTGTTTTTTTTTAGGTGAAAAAAAAAACCCTTTTAAATTATCCATATACTTTTTCAGATAGGGTGTTTTTTTCCCCTTTTCCCCTTTCCAGCTTTGTTGTTTCCAGGCACCTTGCATTTAAATTTTCAATAAAACAATTTTTTGTCGCCCACTACAGGTGTTTTTTTTGGGTGCAAAAAAAAAACCGTTTATTATCCTTTAAACATTTCAGATAAAAGTTTTTTTCATTTTGGCCCCCCCAGTTTTGTTGAAAAGGGGCACCTTGCATTTAAAATTTTTCAATCCCAACAATTTTGACGTCCCGCAGGTGTATTTTTAGGTGAAAAAAAATACAGTTTATTATCTGTATATTTTTTCAGATAGGTGTTTTTTTTAATTTTGGGCACTCCAGCTTTGTTTTAGAGGCCCCCTTCCCAAAAAAATTTTCCCTACAGAAATTTTTGGGTCGTAAACCGGGCATGTGTTTTTTTAAGGTGCAAAAAAACCGTTTTTTTTATCCGTAAAACATTTCAGATACGTTTTTTTTCACTTTTCCCAAAGTCCGGGCTTTGTTGATAAAGGCACCTTGCATTTAAAATTTTCCAATACAGAAAATTTTGTCGCCTTTGGCAGGTATATTTTTAGGTGCAAAAAATCCCCTTTTTAAATTAATCCGTTAATTTCAGATACGTGTTTTTTTTAATTTTTTGCCCAGTCCCCCTTTTTGATAGAGGCACCTTGCACTTAATTTCAAAACAGAAATTTTTGGGCCGTAAAGGCAGGGGGAAATTTTTAAAGGCAAAAAAAACCTTTAAATTATCCGTATACATTCGGGATACGTGTTTTTTTTTCATTTTTCCCCAGCCCCAGCTTTTTTTAAAGAGGCCCCTTGCACTTTTAAATTTCAATACAGAAAAAATTTTGTCGTCCCCGCGGGGGGTTTTTTTAGGTGCAAAAAAATATTTTTAAATAATGGGAATCCCTTTCAGATATGTGTATTTTTTTCACTTTTCCCATTCCAGCTTTGTTGATAGGGGCCCCCCCCTTGCATTAAATTTCAATCCCGTAATTTTTCGTAAACACAGGTTTTTTTTTTAGGTAAAAAAAAATACCGTTTATTACCCGTGTACATTTCAGATACTTTTTTTTTTCATTTTGGCCCTTCCATTTGGGGTTGATAGAGGCCCCTTTGAAATAAAAATTTAAATTTCAGGAAATTTTTTTTCGTCACTAAAAGTGAAATTTTTTAGTGAAAAAAAATACCTTTTAAATTATCCGTTTTTTCCATTTTAGATACCGTTTTTCCTTTTGTCCCCAGCCCAAGCTTTGTTGATAGGGGCACCTTGAACTTAAATTTCAATAACCCCAATTTTGGACGTCACCGCGGGTTGTTTTAAAAAGGTGCAAAAAAAACCCGAAAAATTATCCGTATACATTTCCCAGATAAAAATGTTTTTTTTACTTTTGCCCGTCCGCTTTGTTGATGAGGCCCCTTTGGCACTTAAAATTTCTTTTACAGCAATTTTAAACTCACCGAGGGTATTTTAAAGGGAAAAAAAAAATACAGTTTTTTTAATCTGTAAAACTTTTTAAAGATAGGTTTTTTTTTAAATTTTTTTCGGCAAGCCAGCTTTGTTGATAGGGGCCCTTCCCACAAAAAAATTTCAATACACCCAATTTTGTCGTCACCGCAGGGAAATTTTTTAGGTGAAAAAAATACCGTTTATTTACCTTATCCCTTTCGATACGTGTTTTTTTTCATTTTTCCCCAGTCCAGCTTTGTTGATAGGGGCCCCTTCCCAATTAAATTTCAAAAAAGGAAATTTTTGTCGTCAACGGGTGTATTTTTAGGAGCAAAAAATCCCGTTTATTTTTCCATATCCCAAGGCCCCCAAAACCCCCTTTTTTTTTAAAAACTTTTCCCAAAAGCCAACCCTTTTGAAAATTTTTTTCAAAAAAAAGGGCCCTTTTTGGGCACATAAAAAAAATTTAAATTTACAGTATTTTGTCGTCACCCCCTTTTTTTAAATTTTTAGGGGGCCAAAAAAACTGTTTAAAATTTTCCGTATACATTTCAGATTTTGTTTTTTTTTTTCACTTTTCCCCAATTCCAGCTTTGTTAAATAGGGGGCCCCTTGCACTTAAATTTCAAAACAGTAATTTTGTCTTTCTAAAACAGGTGTATTTTTAGGTGCAAAAAATACCTTTTATTATCCGTGTACATTTCAAATACTTGTTTTTTCACTTTTGCCCATTCCAGTTTGGGGGTTTGATAGGGAAACCCTTGCAATTAAATTTAAATACAGAAATTTTGTCATCACTACAGGTGTTTTTTTATTCAAAAAATTTTACCGTTTATTTTTCCTATACTTTTTAGATCCCTTTTTTTTTTATTTTTTCCCCCATCCAGTTTTTGTGATAAGGCACCTGAAATAAATTTCAATACACCCAATTTTGACGTCCCCGGGGTTTTTTTTTTAAAGGGCAAAAAAAACCGTTTTTTATCTATACTTTTTCAGATACATGTTTTTTTTCACTTTTGCCCCACCCCGCTTTTTTTGATAAAAGGCCCAAACCTTGCAAAAAAAATTTTTAAAATACAGAATTTTGCGTCACCCCGGTGTTTTTTTAAGTGAAAAAAAATACATTTTATTATCTGGTTTAAAAATTTCAAAAGGAAATTTTTTTAAATTTTTGGGCCCAAGCCAGCTTTTTTGGGATAGAGGCCCCCTTGCATTTTAAAATTTCAATACAGAAAAATTTTGTGGTCACCGAAGGTTTTTTTTAGGTGCAAAAAATACCGTTTTTTATCCATAAACATTTCAGATACGTGTTTTTTCATTTTTTTCCCCCAGCCCACTTTGTTTGTTTGGAGGCCCCTTTTGGAAATTTAAAATTTTTCAATACAGAAATTTTGTCGTCATTACAGGGGGTATTTTTTGAGCAAAAAAATCCCGTTTATTTTTGTTTTACTTTCAGATACTGTTTTTTTCACTTTTCCCCAGCCCCCAAGCTTTGTTGTTAGAGGAACCTTGCAAAAAAATTTTTAAATACAGCAATTTTGACGTCACCGCATTTTTGAAATTTTTGGGGTGAAAAAAAATACATTTTATTACCCTTTTACATTTTCAGATAGGTGTTTTTTCCTTTTTCCCCGGCGGGCCCAGTTTTGTTGAAAAAAAGGGGCCCACCGGGCACTTAAATTTCAAAACAAGAATTTTTTGTCGTCATCACGGGTGAAATTTTTTTGGTTTGCAAAAAATACAGTTTTTTAAATCCGTATACATTTCAAATAGGTTTTTTCATTTTTTCCCGCGGGGGCCAGCTTTTTTGGGTTGAAAAGGCCCCCTTGCCCTTAAATTTCAAAACAGAAATTTTGTCGTCACCGCGGGGTTTTTTTTGGGTTGTAAAAAATACAGTTTATTATCCTTATACATTTCAATAGATGTTTTTTAAACTTTTCCGGCCGGGCCAGCCGGGGATTAAGGCCCTTGCATTTAAAAATTTCAATACAGAAAATTTTGCCCGCACCCCCAGGGAAATTTTTTGGGTGCAAAAAATACCTTTTAAATTATCCTTTATACTTTTCAGATAGTTTTTTTTTCATTTTTGGGCAGGCCAGCTTTGTTAAATAGGGGCACCTTGCACTTAAATTTCAATACAGCAATTTTGCCCGGCCCCCCGCGGGTGTTTTTTTAGGTGAAAGAAATCCTTTTAAATTATGTAAAACATTCGGGATGGGTGTTTTTTCATTTTTTCCCCCCGCAGGCCAGCTTTTTTTGATAGGGCCCCCCCTTGCACTTAAATTTCAATACGCAATTTTGTCGTCACCGCAGGGAAAATTTTTAGGTGCAAAAAAAACCTTTTTTTATCCTTATACATTCAAAATACGTGTTTTTTCATTTTTGGGGAAAGGGCCATTTTTGGGTTGAAAAGGGGGGCCCCTTGCATTTAAAATTTTCCCAAAATACAGAAATTTTTGGGTCCCCCACCGCAGGTGTATTTTTAGGTCCCAAAAAATACAGTTTATTATCCGTATACATTTCAGAAAGTGCTTTATCATTTTTGGGTTTCAGTCCAGTTTTATGTTAAAAGGAAACCTTGCATTTAAAATTTCAATACAGCAATTTTGTTTTGGTTTGAGGATTTGAGAAAACTGTGATTTGCCGTTTTTTAAAAAAGAGACGCCCAAAAAAACTCTTCCATACCCTCTAAAATTATATCTTTTTTGAAAAAGGAGCAAAAATGCAGGTGGGTAAGCAACAAAAGGGGGGGTTTAGGAAAATTGGAGGTAGAGGTATGAGAAAAGGGTGCCCTTTCCCAAAGGCTCCCCGACAACCCAAAGCCACGGTTTGGGCCCCGGGTTCCCAAAACCCCCAGGCCTTTTCATCGCTGGGTTGGGCCCCAGGGGAATTTCCCCAGTAAGAACAGCATCGCCAATCTGTTCTTCATTGGTTAAGAACCGAACCGGGCAGTTTTTAAACCTTTCCTGGGCCCCCCCAAAGTCACGGCCACAAATGCCCGTCACCGCTTCATCAGAAACCCACCCAAACATGAACCCAAAGGAAACCCCCAAAAATCCCCAACTCGTGAACCCACCATTTTGGGGATAATCCTTTTTTCTGAAGCCCTTTTTGGGATGAGAAATCCCTTTTGGGTTTCAAAGGGCATGTTAAAATATAAGGGGCCCAAAAGAGGGGGGATTTTTTTCTGGCCTGACCCCCAGTTTACTGTTTCCCAAATCAGAGGGGGAAAAGGGAAAAGCCGGTCAGTGGGCAAAATTCCTGGGCGGTAGGGCAAATCCTTGCAACCCTCTTGCTTGTAGCCGCCCAGCTCCGGGAAAGGGCCGAATGTCAGGACAAAATTTAAGTCCCCTGTTTTTGATGGTGTTTTGAGGACGACTTTGGCGGTTTCCAACCCAAAATTTTGCTTGCATGGCTTAAATCAATGGACGGGGGGAAAGACGATGGGGTAGTGTCATTACGGGTCCCGCCTCAAAAAGGGAAGGGCGGTCGCAGAAGCCCCGCTAAAAATATTCCCCCAGCCAGGGTCAGGGGAAAACCCCGCTCCTGCTTATCGCCGCAAAAAGGTCCAGGCCCTCTCAAGCCTGGGCCCCTTCTTTGACAAGCCCTGATTCACCCAGCAAAGGTAAAACCCCCCCTTTTTGGGCCGAAAAACGAAAATTTAGAAGCAAGAATCTTAGGGTTGTTTAACCCCCAACCAAATGTCTAGCCCACATGCAGGGGAATGCATAAATTGAAATGGAGGCAACACGTAGCCAAAAAAGGGCCCCAGACCGACGCCGGGTTTTCCAACCACTGCCCCAAAACCCCCTGTCCCCCGGGTTTTCCTCCTCCGCCCCCCCCAAGCTTTTCCCAGCTCCCCCGTCCCCCAAAGGGGGAAATTCAGGGATCAGCCCCCGGGCTTCAAGTTTCCATTTGCCCCCCGGTACCCCCCGCCCCATCAGAGCCCCATCCCCCCCCTTTTTCCTTTCCCCGCCATTTTAAACGCCCTGCACCCGTACAGGGCCCAGTCTAGAGCCACCCCTTTTCTGTTTTCCCCGGGTTTTTTGGGAGCAGAAAAACCCCTTTTTTAACCCCAAAACCACCCAAAAGCCAAAACCCCCGGGGGAATGTCGGAAATTGCCGGGCTTTTGGCCTTGGAAATGTTCCCTTTTCCGTTGGGGGCCCAAGAGGGGGCCCCGCCACGTCATGGCCCTTTTTGCCTGCCCCCAAAAACCATTCCCGAGCGGGCATTTCTTTGCCAGAAAAAGCCTTCCGCCCTGGCCAGCCACGCCCTTCATAAAAAAAATTTCAAAGTGCATTGTTTTGCATCTGGGGCCCCGGAAAAGGGTCCATCTGACCACCGACACATGGCCCTGTAAGCCCCGGCCCAAAGGGCCCGAAATTTAATTTTTTTTTTTTTTTTTTTTTTTTTTCTTTTTGGACAGCCCCCACTGGGGCTGGGGGGATGTCTCTGGTGGTGACGGTGGCTCCGGGCCCTCGGGAAACCTCTTAAAAACCCGCGGGGATGGTGAAGGGCTTCTTCCCCCAAGGCCCTTGTTGGCATCACGTGTTAAAAATTAATCTGCCCTTGGAGACCGTCCCACACACAGGTAAAAGGCTGTGGACGGCTCCTCCGCAACGAGACCGAGCGCTGGCTGGGTGACAAGAACCTTGGCCAGCATGGTAAACAAAGGGGACATCAGATTTTGGGGCAAAGGGAAAGCCCCTTAAGATCGGTAGGCTGAAGCACTTTCCCTTCCCTTTGGAAACATGTCATGGAACCTCGTCGCCCAAAAATTTTCCCTAAAGGGGGGTCCCCCGGGTCGGGATTCCCTGCTGGGGAAAGGGCCCCGGGGGTCTGATTTTCCGAAATTTGCCGTTCCCCAACCCTGCTTTGCCCCGCGCCCTGCGTTGCAGCGTCGGGCTTGGCCCCCCCTTTTTAAACCTTTCTCATTGTTGAGGTGGCAACACGCTAGAATTTCACCCTCCACATGCTTCAAGCGATTGTGGCAGCAGCGCAATGCCATTACCAGTACAAGTGACACATGGCCTACAAGCAGCGGTGCGGACCTCGGAGTGTTGACCACCGTAGAGTGGAGCAGGTGAAAGAGCTCTGCACCATCACTTGCCAGTTTATGAAGAAGCCACAAAATGTCCCTGTGCGGACAATGCCCTTGACAGTATGACCATTGTGGAGATCTTAGATCTGAACGATCGTTGGACACGTCTGAAAATCAGGTTCCCCCACGACGGAGGAGAGAGCTTTCTCTCCGTTGAATCACAAGGCCCCGACAGTTCTCAATTTTATCGGTCATCAATACGCAGAGGTTCGGGGACCAGGGCTAGTGCAAGGCGGTCCATCAGCTCTCAGGGTGCATCACTCAGGCAAGTCAGGGCTGTGTTGAAGCTGTGCCGGAGGAAACGGAGAGAGGAGAGGAGGTATTCCTACACAAAAACCCTGACTTACCTGACTTCCCTGCCTTGGAAAGAGGTTGGCCTGCGAATTTGAGGCGGAGGAGGAAGAAGAGGAAGCGAATCATTTTGCTAGTCCCCACGACCACCCAGAGGCTTGGAAATCAAGGCACCATCTCTCACCTGAGTGCTTGATGCTCCATTTCCTCCATCAGGATCCTCAGCAATTAAGGCCATCAAATGAACAACATGTTCCTGGGTGGCCACCCTCCTGGAAACCCCGGTACAAAACAAAACTCAGTATTCTTTCACTTCCACCCCACCCAAATAGATGAGTAAAATGCAGGTAAATGGAGACCTTGCTTGATTGATCAACTGGAGCCATCTGTGTGTCATGCTTCACGTTCTATACACGACAGTCACGGTGGAACAACATCAGCGACGGAACATCAGTAGAGTTGACAATAGCCGAAGCGGCAGTCAGCAGGCAAGGTGGCAGAAGCCTAATGGGGTGACCTTCAGGCAATCATTATATACCACCTCACCAACTCATGCAATGGCAGGCAACACATCCAACACCCATGAGACCTAGCTAAGATCATTGTGGCAACACTATCTGCGTCTCAACACCCGATGTTATTGTATGTGGTTTCCAGACCCAATAGACTTCTGGTATCCAAAATGGACGATGGCCGAGTCGCTCAGCCATGATAGAGGTGTTGTCCTGCCCAGCACCAGCCGTCATATTCGAGCGTACCTTCAGCACAGCCTGGAGGAGTCATCACAGACAAAACGCATTCCGGTCTTTCCACAGATAATGTGGATCGAATGACTTTTCACAAGAGATGAATCAGCATGGATCACTGATGATGTTTGTGGCCCTCCCCAATTGCCGAGGTCACCCGATTAGTTGCCGGTCTACTTCACATTCCTCTTCAAACAGAAATTGTCCTCTTTGAAAACTTATTTTTGAAAATGATCAATTCTTAATGCAATTTTTATTCTCAGTTCCCAACATTCAATTTGCTTGGTTTTTGCTGTGATGAAGACTGTAAAAACAGCAAGTTTCATGACAACACCGTATTCCCATTTAACTCACTTTAACTTTAGAAGTTTTCGCATTGATTCCAATGGGTCTTTTGAGGATCATGTTGCGTGAGATACAGCTAATAAATATGGTCCTTGGAACAAAATGTGGCTTCTAAGAGGCATTTTCTCCCTCACACAATTTTTAACAGTGTCAGCAAAAGTTCCATTTTATAATTTTTTTTGGGTCATGCTGCTCTGAATACACAATTCTACAAGGTCCTATTAGAAAAAATTTGTTTCCTAACATACATTTTTCTTCACAATATGTCAAAAGTGGCTCAAGGGTCATGTTTTCAAATATTGCGGGGCATTTTTGCTGTGACATGCACTATACTAACAGGTCCTATTATAAAAAAAAAAATAGTTTCTTCTAACAGACATTTGTTCTTTAAAATTGTCACAAGTGCTCAAGAGGTCATGTTTTGGGGAATTATTTGGGGGCAATTTGCTGTGACATGGTTCCTATACTACAGGATCCTATTAATAAAAAAAATGGTTTGTTTCTTCTACAGACATTTGATTTCTTCATCAATTGTCAAAAGTGGCCTCAAGGGTCATTCTTGAATTTTTTGAGTGGCATTTTTGCTGTGACATGCAAGCTATAACCTACAGGTCCTATTATCAAAAAAAAATTTGTTTCTAACGACATTTGTTCTATACACAAATTGTCCACAAAGTGGCTTCAAGGGTCATGGTTTTTGAATTTTTGGGGGCATTTGCTGTGACATGAACTATACTCACAGGTCCTATTGTAAAAATTGTTGGTTCTAAACAGACATAGTCTGTTCTCACACTTGACAAGTCAAGCGATGGCTCATAGGAGTGATGGAGCTGTCAAAAACAAGAATAGGTATTGCCACTGTTAATGGACACATATTGCAAAATGACTTGGTTTTGCAAGATCTTTAACATAGCATAGCAAACCCTGTATAGTGATACAACCCATTTAATACAATTAAAAAAGGAGAACAAAGACATGGTGGGATTCCATCCTATTTTAAAAATTGTATTCTAGAATTAAACTACTAAAAAACTTGCATGTACAAAATAGCTGTTAAAAAAAATTCCACTGAATTTACAAGGGAGGTATAAAGACTTGACCAATGTAGGTTTATTCAGGAGGACAATGAGTATGGAGCAACGGACAGAGAACAAAGCACATAGACCAATTTCTCCAGCACGTTGAGTAAAAATGAAAAAAAGAATTGCCCAGAAAAACGGCACCAGTGTGGAACAGAGCGTTTACCACCAGTAAATTTCCAAGTGAATGCTCAATTGTGTCCGCACCTCAAACTGAGGGCAAAAGCGCTACCCCAGGTCTTGACTGTGTACTGATGAAGGCAGGAGATACTTACTCACACGTATCGGCTTCCGCACTCTGCATCAGCACGACTGTTTTTCGTTGCTGCGTATCACATAATGAAGGGCTTTTTTACCGTGTTAATAGAAGACGGACGCAGCCTGGCTCTCAACCGCACCCACAGTAACTCCGGCCCTGGCAGCTGAACCTGCGTTGTTATAATGACAGGACTCTTACCTGGGCTCACACCGCACCCACTGTAAGTTCAGGCCCTGGCAGCTGGACCACCGTGTAAATGGATGAACAGAGCTAGCCTGGGACTCTCACCGAGCACCCACTCTAAGTCTGGGCCCTGCAGCTGGACCTCTTGTTAAGCAATGGCTGATACGCAGCACTGGCCTCACCATTAAGGATCAATCAGGGAGAGCATCAAATTTCTCTTAAAAATCTGATATTGAAAATAGGTGATTTTCTGTGAGGTTTAAGAGTGTCAAAAAGAGGCTCCAGGGCTGACACAAATTGCACAATTTGAGGCTAAAATTTTCTGGGGCTGGAGTCACTATGGGGTCGCATCATTTGATCTCCAGGGGAGTCTGTCCCTAATCACTGAATAAGGATTTGAGGAAAAATGAAACCAATGAATTGATTGGCTGCATCACATCTACAGAGCCAGGAGGGGCAAATGTCCATCTCAACTAATACGTGTTGGTGATGATTATAGGGACATTTTAATTACTTAGGGTTCAGAGACCAATAACACCATCAACATGTAGTACAAATATACCTGTTAAAAACTGCCAGGGAGGTGTGTGTGAAAGATGAATAGATCTCACACTTGAAAAAAAAAAAGCAAAATGAAATAAAGTTAAAACTATAAATAGAAACTTATCCCTAAATAAATTCTGTCAACAAGATGTCAGATACTAAAAAATATACTAAATGACAAGCACTGTCCAAAATAAGCAATAGTGCCACTTATATGTGATCTGTGGTTCAAACAGGTTTAAAGGGTCATCTTTGGTACGGACAGTGTATAGACAATCTCCATTTCAACTAAATGGGGTTTCAAAGACTCCTATTTCCGGCACTTTTAAATCATGGGGGACATGCAGGTTTGGGCTCAAGCATGTGGCCCCAGGACAGGGATAGTCTAAGTCCAGTTCAAACAAAATAGTGTGTATCAAAGACTCCATTTTCTTTCACTTTTTAATCCTGCGGGACATGACAGGTTTAATGTGTCATTCTGCGTTACAGGACATAAGTCCCAAGTCCAGTTCACTAAAATGGTGGTTTCAAAGACTGTCCAATTCCAGCACTTTTTAATCTGTGGGTCAGACAGGTTTAATGTCATCCTGCGTACAGCCAGAATATTGTCAATGTCCAGTTCAACTAAAATGGTGGTATTACAAAGACTCCTTTTTCAGACACTTTTAATCTGTGGGTCCAGACAGGTTTAAGGTCCCATACTGTGGTACAGAACAGGAAAAGTCCAATTCCATTACAACAAAATAGGTTGGTTGAAAGACTCCTATTTCCGCGTGCACTTTCTAATCTGTGGTCAATAGGTTTTGAGGCTCAAGGCTGTGGCCCATGACAGGTATAGTGAATGTTCCCAGTGAAACTTAATGGGGGTTATGAAAGACGCCTTTTTTCCTCACTTTTTTAAATCTGGGGCATGCAGGTTGGGGCTCATGCTGTGGCCCAGACATGGATAGTCTATGTCCAGTTCCAACTAAATGGTGGTTCAAAGACTCCTTTTCTTCTGCACTTTTTTAATCTGTGGGTCAAACAGGTTTAAATGGTTATCCTGCGGTATCAGGACAGATATAGTCAATGTCCATTCAAGTAAAATGATTGTTCAAATAATACAACCTCTGGCATTTTTTATTTGTGGGTCATGCAGGTTTAAGGGTCAGGCTGGGTGCAAGACAGGGATAGTGAATGTGTGTGTGACTTTTTTTTCTGTGCTTTTATAACAACGGTGTTGCCCTAATATGTACTACGTATCCAATTTGACTGTTGTGGATGTTAATTACCAGCTTCTCCAGCCCTGTTTGGGTGTAAATAATGATGGTGTTGTTCCTCTCCACATAGACTTTAATGGTCATGCGGCGTATAATCTATTATCGACTATCGGCATATCATCTTGAAAATTGTCGTATCGACTATCGACCCGATGACGATAGTCAATGTAATCGCTCATCACTACTACCCTTTCATTTCAGATAGTGGTCCGAAAAAATTAATTGGGAACTCTGATTGGCTGCTATTAGCAATTTAGGAAGTCTTACATCTAGACAGTTTTCATACATGAGGCCCTTAAAGTATATTTAGTTGAAAGAATGCTAGAGCAAGAGATAAACCAAATAGTAAGAGAGAAAAACTTACATGTTGCCAAGAATCACAATTAGCTTCTGAGTGACACTGATCTATTGATTAAATACACAGCTTCATGCTCTGCAGGGCCTAACAGGAATGGCACAAGGCATTTTTTCTGGTCATTAACCTAAGGGTAAAATATTTTTGCAGTATACAGATAAAGCCCGAGACAGAAAGCAAGCTCCATCCTGCTGAAAAGATACAGCATGCCACTGATAGAGAGCAGATAGGTGTTGGTAAACTGGGGAACCATCTGTGGAACATACGAGGAGCATAGTATAGCATGAACCGTGATAATCCTGGCTTTTCATTGTTTATCTGCTCTGATCTACAACAAATGCCAATGAATCGGCATTTGAAAAAAAGTTTTAGATTTCCGCTCTGTGCCGTTTAACACGGTGCAATATCAGATTTCTATTTAAGTTCTGCACATCTGTAAAGGAGATAGAGAATTGTTCTAATTCTGAAATAAAAGCAGGAATCTGGAACATCAATTTATTTAGAAGTAATCTATATTTATCTTTTTCTACATGTTTTAAAGCTATAAAAATAAGATGAAGGGTAATGCTCATTAAAGAAGCCAGTTTTGAAAGAAAAGATGCATATAGGTTGGATAATAACTCTCTCAAATGGGTATTTGTCCTACTCATCAAGATAAACCTCTTCTCTAAAAACAGCCTTGTCTGAGAACTGAAGATCAATGCAGGGTCATTTTACTATAAGTTAATGACTGACCTTTTTATGCACGGAATGGCTGGGTGTCATAGAGAGGGATGCTAAGAAGGAGAAATGATTTATTATGTTTCCTACGCCTAATAGGACAAAAATACAGGGGTTGTCTGGATGCATCCAAAAATGTATATTTTAATTCATTACGCAGATTTAAATATTTGTTTTACAGTAGCTTGTTGTTAGCTTGAGTAAAAATGCAAGCCACGACAAGTAAGAAAATTTCCACTATTAAAATAGAAATAGAAAAGCAGGATTTTCAAGACAAAGGAGACATTAACTGAAAATAGAAAATATTGGGTAAATAAGCAGGTTGTCTCAACAGAAAGAATAGGTGTTAAATATTTTTGCAAAGAAAAGACGTGCCTATAGAAAGTGATACGTGGCTGCATTTGAAAGATCGTTTTTTAATTGGTTCCAGAAAGCTCAACTTTTTCACAGTCCACCAGTAATTGTAAAATAAAACATTCATTAGCTCAAATCCTTACTTGCATTTGAAAATAAGAAGCTGTTGAGTATTTTAAGGGACCATTGTGCTCATGGAGCCTTTGAGAGCCTGAATCTGGAAACAGAAATGGACTTAAAGAGAACCTGTCACATAGATTATGTCCCCCTTGCTGAGGACAGCACAGGCTAGTGTCAGACCTGCTGTTTAGCCGCCTGTGTCCCTTATTCTGTAAGATGCTGGAGTTTTCATGTATTTAATGCTCAAATCTGCAGTTTTCAGCATTGGGCTGAGCTAGCCTTTGGTGGGTGGAGCTAGCACCTGCTCATGAATAAGATTTAAGGGGTAAATGCTCTAAAACTGCTGCATCTTACAAAATAAGGGGCACACTGCTGGTCTGACACTAGCTTGTGCTGCCCTCAGCAAGGGGGGCACAACCTATGTGACAGGTTCCCTTTAAGCATGAGCAAAGCATGGAGTTGAGTTTGGATATGTGGTAGAAAGTTATTTACGAACACCAAAACTAAACATAAGTTTATTTTAACAGTAACATCTATTTTGAATTCCTTGTATTTGTTTCTATGAGCCTTTAATAGAAAAAAATAATGCTGCTGAGGGATGAATAATAATAAGATTGTCTAGATTTAGTTCTGTAAATGAAAGTATCATTAAAGGTGTTGTCTCGCTACAATGATTGGGTTTTAATTAAAAGATCTTTAAAAAAAACAGCAGCTTTGCAATATATGTTCATTACAAATGTCCTACTGATTTTGAGCTAGCCCTGTTCATAGGAGTGCATCAGCTTCTCAAATTTCTATAGCAGCCGACCTGTTGATCCTTATCTTACTGGCTGTCAGGTCTGAATGACTCATCACCTTTGAAGACAGGTCGGAGCAGAGAGCCCCTCCCGCACAGAATGCTTCTGTAATGGAGGGAGGAGGAGGGAGGACTCTGGCTTCTTTGTCCGTGCTGCCTGGATTAACCCTGTGTGTGCCTGCTTCCTCCTGCTCTCTACACAGATTGAGCAGAGATTAGGCTGATCAATAGATGTGACAGCAGTGACCCTGTTTGTTACTATAATCATGATGTCTGTGGAGCTGTAACTATAATAATACTATACAGATTGTGAACAGTTCATGCTGTGCTGTACTAGGGACAACATCCTGAGTAAAACTTTGCAAGCTTCCCTGCCTCTGTTCTGAGAGGGTTTGTTTTGTTGTTGCTGGGGAATTTT
>JAODAL010061805.1:0-20104 GCA_025379985.1 Phyllomedusa bahiana | reverse complement strand
CTTGCCATTTTCAACTTTGTCGATTGATAAAAATCGCGTCAAACTCTCAACACTAGTCCAGACCACAGTAGAGAGGGTCTCTAGTTCTGTATAGTTAGTGGCCAAACAGCCAGGGTTTTGTTTGTTTTATGTTCCATACTGAAACCTGCTTGACCAATGAAGCTGGCTGAGATCTGTTTTAAAAGAAGCCTTGTTGTCGGAGTGATATATCTGTGCCAAGTCTGCTCACCAAAGTGGTGATCCCAGAACTAAGAGACCCCTGGGACTGTCCAAGATGGTGGCCAAACAGGAATGAAAGCTCACCCCCCCATACAGTGACCATATAGCATCTGTACACTGCACACATATAATTGCAGTGTAGTTACATCCAGGGACTCACAGGTGATGTGTCTGTTGGGTCATTCGCTTTCCCATTTCTTCTCCATCTTGTCCAAACCACCATTATGACTTCCCCCAGCCATGACCCGTCCCTGCCAAATTTACAACAAAAACACCTTCCTTGTCTATCATCTTCCCACCTGTGTCCCTCCCAATGTGCAAACCCCCATCCATTGTGCTGCAAATGGTAATAATGACCCCATTTAGGTTAATAAACATACTAAGGTTGAAAAAAACACAAAGTTTAACTTTTGGGAATGTGAAAGCTTATGAACAGGTTTCCTCACAGTACTAGGGGACCTGAGAAGGGAAGACTTTTGTTATCTGCGTTCAGTTAAGGAACCCTTCTAACAAGTAGGGATTATTCAGATTGGTAAACCAATTTAATGGATTTAGAAAAATAGGGCTGGCATTATTTTTTTGCTGTTTTGAGTGGTACACGCCACAAAATGTTTTTATCCTATATTTGTAAATGCTATTTACACAAAGCACCACAAGATGTCACAGTGTCCAATGTAATATGTCTACATAAAGCCTAGGTTCTCCTGAGTATATTTCTTGTCTTCAAGGCCAGAGCCTAAAATAAAAATCAGTGAAATGTATCGTAGTGATGAGGCCGAGAGGGTGGGTGTGGAGAGTAGGTATCTGCAGATTGAGCCACAGGTCTTTTGGTGGTCTCAGACACAAGCTGCACTTGTTCATAGGTGCCAACCTCCAGTTCTTCTTCCATCAAGTCATCTGCTGGTTACCTTGTTCCATAGGAAGCTCTGGCAGGTAAGCTAGAACTGCGCCTTCACATCTGTAAGAAATAGGGAATTATTAGGTAAGGCTCTTATAACAATCAGGGTAAGTTTGCACGGCGTATTGCAGCGTGCACAAGTACTGTAATGAGCCTTTGTTAGCGCTGTTGAAAGTTCACACTGGCCAGCATGTACTTTCAGTGCGAGGCCCCTCTCTGCCTTGTATACCCTCCTATTTCTTGGTGCATAAGCCCCTGAAAGAAGTGACAGGTCACTTCTTATTACGGGCATACATTACGTGCTGAGAATCATAAAGTCACAGCAATCTGGGCAACGGTGGTGATTTTACTAATGACATTCTTTTTAGTGGTTATTTATATAGTATATTTGTGGGGCGTACTCCGGTGCGTAACTGCGTAGAAATACACCCCGCAAATTATTGGTAACTGGGAAGGTTACTAGTGATATCAGTGTCGCGTTGTTTCCAGTAATAGAATGGTTTTACAAGGCATGAGGAGCGCGGGTCTCTAGTTGAAAAATTGAGTGCTTGGCCTGCGCAGTACTTTCAACGGCGCTAATGAAGGTGAATTGCAGAATGTATATGTGAACGTACCCTTACCGTATATATGGGGTATTTTTCAGCGCAATTACAACATGTGAACAACCCTTCATGCTCCATTTTTGATTATGTATGCAACTGTATTAAATACAATACCACATGACATAGGTATCCAATGGAGACATACATATTTGTAAAAGGGTACGGCTTGTAAAAAAAGTCACAGATGTGCAAACTTTTAGCTTTAGAATAGAAATAAGGAACCATGAAGAAACACATGGACCACCTGGGGCTCTCATCATACAGTGCCTACTGTCAGCCTACACAGACTGACCTGGTCTCTTGAAAGGATAATACAATATAGATATCACTGATCCAGTGCATTCGATCTCCATCTTACTTGTAGTGTCCCAAACTTTTAAAATGCCCTTTCCACCATGTTGAGGTTTGTGTGTACGTACATGGGTATGTTGCTGTGTGTGTTGGTTGTGTGTGTGTACATGGGAGTTTTTATGTGTGCATGTACACGTCTCTATGTGTCTTTGTACATGTCTGTCTGTGAGACCCTATCCCCCACAGCAGGCACCCAGCTTTCCTAGGATAGGAAATCTGTTTATATGCTATGTTACCCAGCTTTCCTGAGTGCTAGATAGCCTATTCAGCCTCCAGGAAAGCAGGGTGATGCCATAAACCCCACAGCCGATACCCCGCTTTCCTATTAATACAAAAATAGGTTGCTCTGGGGGATCTGGCATCACCCAGCTTTCCTGGACACGGGGTAGCCGATATGTGTTTGTGTAGTGTTTTCTTATATAGGTTTCCCTTTTGAACTATATTGTATCAGCATTGGATTTTTCTCCTTAATAAAATGGACAACAAGTGATGTAGTTGGGGAGTGTTTACATTTAACTCTAGTGCTAGTAATGGAGATGTCTGACAGATGCCTATTGTTTGGGCTTGGTGTCAGTCAGTGGTGGTTTTTTGCAACCCAAGGCTGACACTAACCCTCTAACACTATTATCCCATTGCCCAACGCACCAGGGGTACTGGGAAGAGCATGGTTGCCATCAGAAGTGGACCTCCTAATGAGTTGGTCCTTCTATAGCGGCTGTGGGCTGGTATTTTTTAGAATGGGAAGGGACCACTACCAATGGACTTTCCCATTCATAGTATCAGGATACAGTTGTCGGTTTTACCTTTCCTGGTTATGAAAAAAGGGGGGATTGTTATTTTTAGGCTTTTAATAAGCAAGTGATGAAAAACAATGTGGGACCCCCTTTTCATAATCGGCTTAGGTAAAACTGACAACTGCTACCTGATACTATCAGGATGGGAAAGTGCTTGGCTATTGGATCCTTTCCATCCTAAAAATACCAGCCCACAGCCACCACTGAAGCAGATCATCACATAAAATGGTCCCCCTTCTCACGGTAACCTGACTCTTGCCAGTACCCCTGGAGAGCTGGATACTGGGATAATAGGGATAGGGTGTTAGCGTCTGCCTTGGGTGACAAGAAACACTGCTGGCTGACACCAAGCCCCATCGATAGCAATGGAGAGGCGTCTGTCAGATCCTTCATTAGTAACACTGGAAAAAAATGGTAAAAGAAACACACGGACACAACACAAAAACACTTCATTTAAATATTTACTCCCAGACACAACCTCCTATTGACCATTTTATCAAAGAAACTGATTCAACCAATCCGACATAGTCCAATGGGGAAACCTATAGAGTAAATAAAAAACAGTACAAACATTTTGACAGTAGTAAACTCCATCCTCTGCACGCTCTGAGGAGCATGCTTGGGTTAATATATCTGGGGAATAAGGAGGTAGTGATCAGGCTGCACAATATGTTCGTCGGGGGTAGAGGCCATAGCTGCAGCACAATCTCGGGTTAGGGGAGGGGAAGTGGGTATTCTGTATCTCTTCCCAGGAGACTGTCTGTAAGCTATGACCTGAACCCCCTCTCTTGCCCCTCCCCCACTATCGTGTTATGTGGCCTAGTGCCAACATGACATACAGCCCCCACCAATGAACCCTCCACCACCCCCACCTTTCACCCCGCAGCCTCTCACCTCCTCCTATCACACTATAGCCCACCCCCAACTTCCAATCTATCACCCCATGCAGAGTTTGTACAGAGTTGGGAACTGATAGGGAGGTGCTGGAAAAGTGAGGAATCTAAGATGTTTGGTAAATTCTGCAGGGACGAGGCCAGGAAAAGTCATCATGGCGATCTGAAGCGGATGGAGAAAGAGAATAACTCTCATCAGAGAAGATGTCTCCTGTGAGTCACTACATGTAACTGCACTGTAATCATTTATATGTCTGCAGAGCCTGCGTACAACTGGTATCTACCACTGTATGGTGGTAATATTGGTCCCAGTATAATGGTTTATATTCAGAAATGGCATGGCAGTATTATTCATTCATTATGTTGTGGCGATATGTGGTCATGGTGTTGCAGTAATATTCAGTCACTATGTGGTGGGGTGATATGTGGTCATTGTGTTGTGGTATTATTCAGTCACTGTGGTGGTGATATGTGGTAATGGTGTTGTGGTATTATTCAGTCACTATGTGGGGGATATAAGATCATGGGGTGGTGGTATTAGTCAGTCACTATGTGATGGTAATATGTGGTCATGGTGTTGTGGTATTATTCAGTCACTATGTGGTGGTGATATGTGGTCATGATGTGGTGGCATTATTCAGTCATTATGTGGTGGTGATATGTGGTCATGGTGTAGTGGTATTATTCAGTCACTATGTGGTTGTGATATGTGGTCAAGATGTTGGTATTACTTGTTTCTTGTATAGCAGGACTATTAATAATATTGGTCTTGACATACTAATTTGTTCAGTAACAATACAGTGATATTTGCTCGTTGTACAGCAGCATTATAAAGTAACCGTATGACCATTATTTACATAGTGTGGTTGAAAAAAAGACACATGTCCATTGAGTGCAACCAAGGGTCGGGAAAAACATGGACAAAGAGAGGGAGATAAGGAGTTTTTTAAGCTGTTTCCCTAATGATGAAGACTTTGGAATCCATAATGCAAGAACCAATCTGTCCCAAGGAAGACTTCATTCCTGATCCCAAATTTGTCTTCCACAGATACACAGTTCTCATAGTGAAGAAGGCTTTTCTCCTCTGGAGATTGAATCCTTTTTTTCTCAGATGGAAGAATGTCCTTTGTCTTTTGGGGGGTTTTACAGAAATAATTTTTCCCCATACTTTTTGTAGGGTCCATTATATAAATTAATCATGTTTCCTTGGAGCCATCTTTTCTTAAGACTAAATAAGTTCAATACTTTTTACCTCTCCTCATAAAGGAGGCATCATCCGTAGCAAATTGTCTCATATCTATTTGTATGGATTTATTTATACGAAATATATTATTGTATATAAATACATCTTTATAGACGCCAGTAACACTGATGTTGTTTGATGAAGATCTGCTTGAGGAAACTGGGAATGATGGGTTGTGCTTAGGGTTGTGCTTGGGTATGTTTATAAGCATGATGGGGTCATGTTTTTGGGCATAGGCACAGACTTCCATTTGTTTTCTATGTATGTGGTATTTAATGAGTGGAGGAAAATATATTTCGGTTTATTTACATGTGGTCTGCACCAAATCTTTTACCGAGGACTGCACCACTTTACCGTTTTTCAGCCTTCTCTTTTCAAATAGCCATAGCTTTTTATTATTTTTCATTGAGCAGCTCAAATGGATGGCTTGTTGTATTGTGCGGTGTTGCTGTACTTTTACTTTTTTGTTTCTTGTTGTTACTGTTTTGGTGGTATGGCTTTTGATTTGCTTTAAATTCCTTTTTTGACTATTGCCTTTCTTTTTTATGGCAAGGGACTCAAAAATTCTCTCTGTGTAGGTTATTTTTTTCCCATGAGTTACTAATGCATTTTTTAAAAGGCTGATTTTTAGTGATTTTTTTTCATTTTTAAACTTTTTTTAAACTTATTGTTATATTTTAATTTTTTTATATTTCATAAAGGTACTTGAAGATGTGATTGTAACGGGTTCGCAGCAGGGAGATCCACTGGATCACCACCAGTGATGGGTGAAAGTCACACCAGGGAGCGGATTCTAAGTTGGTCCCGATTTTCACCAGAGCCTGCCGAAAAGGAGGGAGTGTGACTTGTGGGCGTGGTTCTACCAGGTCGCTACCTCTGACTAGTGACTTTGCGGTCGGCAAACCAAGGTGCTAGGTGTACAAATAGTCAGGCAGGCTCGTAGTAGGCGACAGGCAATAAGGTCTGGACAGGCGGCAAAGATTAATGGTCGAGGGACGGAGGCAATCAGAACTAGACTCAGGACACTCTTTCTCAGTAGGCGGTAAGGCACTAAATATCCAGCAGGGTAACCAGGAAGAAAGAAGCAGGCTTAAATAGGTGGATGGCAGCGACCGGGAATAAGAATTACACGTGTGCGCTTAGACCTTTACATTAACAAAGGCAGGCCACGCGCGCACCCTAGGGAGTGGGGGCTCTGCGCTCGCACGGGGACAGATACTACAACTCAGGAGCGTTTGGCTGGTTAAGTTTACAGGGGAGGGAAACATGACCGGGGTATTAGAATGCGTGCCCGCGACCCGACATGCGGTGCCGCTCAGTAGCGGGGTACGGATGCACCTGCAACCCAGAATGGGGGTTGCAGGGGCGTCTATGAGTACCCCCCCTTTGGCCTCCCCCTCTTTCTGGCCTGAAGGAACTTACAGATTACATTATGGTCCAAAATATTGTCCTCTGGCTCCCAGGACCTTACTTCTGGCCTCCGAACCTCTTCCTCAGTCATGAGGTAATTATGCTTCCACTCTAATCGCCTTCATGGACAAGACCTACTCTTATGCCAAAAGATGTTGGTGGTCTGCTGTACAAGGAGTCGAAGGAGCTGCTTTCGGGAGAAGCGATTCAGGACCACTGGACTGTAAGAGGGAGATGTGGAGGAGTTCGGCACACGCATCGGTGGGGGGAAAGTCAAAGCGTTGTAGGGCACTGGTTGTTGAGCTTGAGACTCGAATGGTCCAGGAACCGGTTCGGGGTCCCAGTTTATAGCAGATGTACTTACACTGATAACCAACACCTTGTCTCCGGGAGACGTTTAACTGGGGGAAGGTCTTACGTCGCTTGTCTGCTTGCTTCTTCATGCGGGGGCAGTAGCCTGTTGTAGGGTTGTCATGGCTGTTAGGGTTTGTGGACCAGATCCTCACGTGATGGCACTTCAGAGGCACCAGATGGGCAGGGCGTGGTACGTCGGAAGTTGCCCGTAGAAGATGAAGAAGGAGGGCGGGGACACCAGCACAGTCCGAGTCTAAAGAAAATTATAAGAGTGATCTCGGCCCAGGCGGTCTTGTCTGTGCCGAATACAAAGTTGGTGTAAATAGTTGCCCTGAGACCAGATTAACCCCTCTCCACTTGTTCCATTGGTATGTCGGATGGTTATGCCGAGGAGAAGTCCAACTTACCTGTAGCTGGGCACAGAGGGTAGCACCAGAACTTGGACACGAATTGGACTCCACGGTCCGAGACAATATGCAGAGGGAGTCCATGCAAGCGGAAGATGTGCTGGAAGAACAGGCTGGCAAGACGAGGCGCAGAAGGGAGACCCAGCAGAGGACCAAATGGGCCATCTTTTGAGAACCGATAGGTGACTTACCCACACCCACGGTATTACGGAGTAAGGAGGGAGATCCGTGATAAAATCCATAGCCTATGAGTCCAAGGGACAGCCCTCCCCCGCAGCCCAGACCTCACTGGTAGTGGCCTGCCAGAAAAACCTGCCGTATTGAGACAAGAAGCTGTTCTGGGCACAGGGTAGTGCAACGATTGCCAACGACAGAATGTGCGTTGTGTGTGTGTGCCTTAGCGACGGTTCAGGAAACCAATCAGAAAGGCGAGAGAGTCAGGGGAGCAAGGACTTTGTACCTTGGGATGTCCTGCACACTCAAGAGCAATGTTTTCACAATTAAGTATCTTCCTCCATAAGAGCCGGGGTAATTAAGTCTGCCCGGAAAAGAAAGTGCCAGAAAAAATCTACCAGTGCAGCGTGAAGATTAGCCGTTCAGGAGGGATGTTGTTGCCGTTTGGTGCAGGTTCATCCCTATCAGTTCCGAAGCACGGAGAGTGCATCGCCTTGACATTTTTTTCAGACCAACGAAAATGGATGAGGAAAATCAAAAACGGGAGAAAAGAAAAGCGACCAGCGGGCTTGCTGGGGATTTAACCCATTGGGCCGTCTGCGTATAAAGAAGGATTCTTGTGGTCGTGTACACGCGGTGGACCAGGAGACGAAGTCCTTCAAGGGGATAGCGCATTCTCCTAGCTAGTTTGATGGCCAGCAGATCCCGATCGCAATGGAGTAATTCCTCTCCGACTGCAGGAAAAGGTTTCTAGAACAAAGAAGCCACAAAGTTGTCGTCAGTCTTGCCAGTGGGCCTTATTCTGGGTGAGTACGGCCTAGCTCCCACGGAAGAGGCGTTGACCTCCATGTAGAACGGTTTCTCCATTATCAGGGTCGCGAAAGGCACGGTATGCTGAAGCAAATGCCGATTTAGCTTTACAAAGGCCCATCATTCAGCCGCTGGTGGCCAAAGCCTCGGGTGTTACGGCATTCTTTCTGGTGGAGGGCCACGGTTGGGGACACACGATAGTGAGGAGAAAATTCTGGGCACGAAACTGCCTATAAGAGTTGGCAAAAGCCACAAAAATAATCTCGCTGGATGGACGGAGGCCTACTGGACAAGCATTGCAGGACGGCAGACAATTTAGTGGGATCCAATTTGTAAACCCTTGTCCGAGATGATGTGCGAGAAAAGAAGAATGGTCCTTGTGGAAGAGGACATTTTTCAACTTGGCGTAAAGATGGTTAGCACGTAAATGCCCGAAGAACCTGTCGCACTGGGACCCTGGTGAAGGATCTGGGTCAGAGAAAGATAAGGATGTCGTCCAGGTAGACAATCACACAGGTGTATAAGAGATCTATGAAGGACATCCGTTGACAAACTCTGGAAGGGCTGCGGGAGATTACAGAGCCCCATGGGCATCACCAGGTACTCGAAGTGGCCATCTCGAGTTGTTGAAGGCTGTCTTCCACTATCTCCTTCTCGGGATCCGAAAGAGATTTAAGCTCTTATAGTTTCATACATAGTTTCATAGTTTGTAAGGTCTAAAAAAAGACAAGTCGTCCATCTAGTTCCAGCTGTTGTGCTAGTGTTGATCCAGAGGAAGCAAAAACCCCCAATGAGGTAGAAGCCCAATTGTCCTCATTTTAGGGAAAAAATTTCTTCCTGACTCCAAATTGGCAATCAGAAATAATCCCTGGATTTCAATTGAACCATTCTCCTGAATCTAGTCACTGTAAATCTTGTTATATTATTTACGCTCCAGAAATGCATCCACCAAACCCATTTTGAATCGGTTATGAAATTCACCTTGACAAGTCCCTCTGGCAGAGAATTCCATAGTCTCACTGATCTTACAGTTTAAGATTCCCTTTTCTATGTTTATGTAGAAACTTTCGTTCCTCAAGACGTATAAGGATGCACCCTTGTTACTAGATACAGCCCTGTGTATAAATAATCTTGGGAGAGATCTATATATTGACCTTTGTGATGTATATAAACAGTATTTATTATGTCCCCGAAGCCTTCTTTTCTCTAAACTAAATAAAACCTAATCTTGCCAATCTTTTCTGTGTATCTGTAGTCCACCCAGTCCTTTTATTATTTTTGTTGCCCGCCTTTGTACACTGTATTCAAAGCTCTTACAAATGTCTTTCCTAGAGTGCATGGTGGCCCATAAACTTGTACAATAATTCCTGAGTGTGTGGTCTAACCAGTGACTTGTATAAGGGGAGTCTATTGTTTCTCATCAGGTGCTTTCTATGCCCCATTTTAATGCACACATGTATACTATTTGCTTTGGCTGCTGCTGCCATGACTCTGGCTGCTAATTAGGTTACTGTCCACCAGGAATTTTTTTTCCCCCCCCCCCAAACCAAAAATAAAAAGTACTTCTCCATGTCACTTTTACCTGTGTTTTTCCATTTAACAGTAATCATGTAATAGGATTTCTCTTCCCCATGTGCATAACCTATGCATTTTTCTGTGCTAAACTCATCATCCATTTTCCTGCCCAGGCTCCAAACTTATCCAGATCCTTATGTATATAACATATTATCCTCTATTGTGTTGATTACTTTTACAGAGCTTAGATTGTCTGCAAAGATCGATATTCTTCTGTTGTATTCCCTGTGTAAGATCATTAATGAAAATGTTAAGAGGATAGGGGCCCAATACTAACCCTTGTGGTACCCCACAGTAAACAGCGATCAGTCTGAGTAGTACGTTAATTACTAACCTTGGTTTTCTATCAGTGAGCCAGTTTACTTACCCACTTGCCACACATTTTCCCCCCAGGTCCAAGCATTCTCACTTTTATTTAACAACCTTTTATGGCGGCACCGTATCAATTGCTTTAGAAAATTCTAGATATATGATATCCAGTGCCTCACCCCCGATCCAGTCTAGCACTGACTTCCTCATAGAAAGCTGATGAGATTTAGTCTGACGGACCGATCTTCATGAACACCATGCTGGAA
This sequence comes from Phyllomedusa bahiana, assembly GCA_025379985.1. Lineage (NCBI taxonomy): Eukaryota > Metazoa > Chordata > Amphibia > Anura > Hylidae > Phyllomedusa > Phyllomedusa bahiana. The sequence continues at coordinate 9,799 of JAODAL010061805.1, read as the reverse complement.
CGGGTTTACATTTTATTTTCAGTGAGATACTCCAGGATAGCAATCTCTGAGAGTAAAACATTCAAAACATTTTCTAAACAGAGGTTAAGCTTACTGGCTATAGATTTCCTGGATCACTTTTTGACCCTTTTTGAATATTGGCACCACTTTTGTATGCGCCAACCTTTGGTTAGGGACATACCCCGTCATTAGACAGTCCATGAACAAAGAATAGGGGCCTTTTCGATGGACCATCACTTAACTCTCTTAGGACACGTGGGTTGTATGCCATCTGACACTGGGGATTTGTCTATTTTAATCTTCCTAAGGACGGAGCTTGACATTCTTCCTGGTTAGAACAAGAAACTTTTAAGTTGGAGTTTACCACATCTCTCTGTTCAACAGGAAGGTCAATCCTCATCGGTAAATACAGTGGAGAAAAAAGTGTTTAATACGTTTGCTTTTTTCTCATCGCACCGTCTAATGTCTCTCCCTCAGTATTTTTCAAAGGGCAACATTTTTGTTTTAATCTTTTACTATTTATATAGTAAAAATATTATTTTGGGGTTAGTTTTTACTTTCTATAGCAATATTGTCTTTCCGTCTCCAGCTTTGCTTTCCTTTATCTTTATTTTACACCACTTTATTTTTTTCCTATAGCTTCTTAGTTGCCCTCTTCACCTGCCCTTCCTGTTTTTAGTAGCGTGAAACGCTTTCTTTTTTGTTTTTATTGCCTATTTTACATCCTGTTGATCCACATTGGGTGTTTTCTGTTTCTAATTTTTTTATTACCATAAGGTTGTACCTCTCAAGTGGTATAAGCCTAGGATGTTTTAAAAATATCCCTCATTTATTATTAGTTCTGCCATATTTAAACACTTGTCCCAGTCAATTACGGTTTCAGGGCCTCCCTAGCGAATAAAACTTAGCCTTCCTAAAATTCAGTGTTTTTTGTGGCTCCTTGACATAAAAAATCTTTGAGGATAAATGGAAAGTTATTATATTATGGTCACTATCCCTAGGTGCCCCTCAACCTGAAACCTTTGTTACTTCTGTCAGAATATTTGTCATTATTAAGTCTAGAGGGCCTTTCTCTAGTCGGTTCCTGCACACATTTGGCAAGGTAATTATCATTAGATATTGGACAAAAAACCGTTTCCTTTATGAGAGCTACAGCTTCAGATTCCCAATTGATGTTCTGGTTAGTTAACTAGTCGCCTCCATAATAATAACCTCATTCTATTAGCCGCCTCATCATATGTTGCCCTGAGAAGTACATTTCCTTGGGTTCTGGTTATATTTGGGGCCTCTAGCAGACCCCTATTTGTATTATATTGTTACCCCCATGTATATTTACCCATAATGATTCCTCAGGTTATTACCTGTACTTTATCTTCCCGCAGTGTTGTGCTTCATGACAGGAATTTACATAGAGACAGACCACCTCCCCCTTTCCGGTTCTTTTCGATCCTTTATAATAGACTGTAACCTGCAAGTAAAACCGCCCCCAGTCGTAGCTCTCGTCCAGCCATGTCTCAGTTTATCCCCCTCTTTGTCATATTTTTTCTTCAGTATTAATACTTCTAGTTCTATTAATTTTGTTGGTCAGATCCTCGGCATTAGGTCCAGAATGCAATTTATAGATTTCAGTTTTTATTCCTTCTCCCTGATCTTTTTATCTATTGCTTCACCCCTCCCTCCACTCCACCCCCTGTTTTATTCCTAATTCCCAGCTCTCTATCTTCACTATCTTGCATGCTATATGTGTAGTTACTTTACCCCCCAGTCCCTAGTTTGAATAGTCCTCCATCTTCCTGGCCATTTTTTCCCCAATACAGCTGCACCCTCCCCATTTAGGTGCCAGCCTATGCTCATTAGCATAGAGTCTTGTAGCCAATTTCAGAAGTCAGCCCAAGTTCTCCAAAAACCCAAATCCCTCATTCCGTACACCAATTTTTGAGCCAGACTTTTTCACTTCAGTAATCCTCCGTGCCTCTCTGGTGTTGGGCTCGTGGAAAGGTAATATTCTGAAATATTACCTTGGAGGTCCTTGCCCTGTAGCCCCCCTTTTGGCCTAAAGTCCCCTGAAAATCGTTTTTAAGGACTCTCCATCCTTACTCTAACTTTGTCATTGGTGCCAAATGTGGACTTGACTGATGGATTACTCACCAGCCCCACCCAGCGATACTGTCAAACCCGATCCGCGATTGTCGAATAACCGCGGGGCCCAGGGTATACAACACACTGTTTGACTCCGATCCGGGTTCTTTGTGGAAGATTGCCTTGTCTGTGCCCCTTAATAATTGAGTCCCCAAAACTACTAGCACCTGTCTAGCCTGACCTGCACTCCTAGTTCCCATCTTACTGGCAGACAGGGGTTGTGATGTAGTGTCTTGCTGCAGCTCCAATGCTATTTCTGAACCGACTATCCCCCTCATCCGCCATCTTGCAAATTTGTTGGGGTGTACCAGTTTAGGACTAGCTCCCTGACACTCTTCCCTTCTACACTTCTTTCTTTCTGTTACCCATCTAGCTGCCTTATGTTCCTGCACCTCCATGCTACACCCTCCCAGTAATCTACATCCTGTGTGTGATTGCTCTGTTTGAGAGCGGCCTCGTAGGTCTAGTTTGGTATATGACCTTGTGATCCACGAGACAATCCAAAGACCAGCTCGGTGATCACGACACGGGATACCTGGGTTTCTTCTCGGTGATCTTATTGAGGGGGGGACAGACGAGTAATCGATACAGGGCATTGGTGAGAGACATCAAGAGACACGAAGAAGAAACCCGGCCCCTGGCAGGTTGAGGAGTACTTAGAATGAACCCTTCTGAAGATTCTCTGGGATATGTAAGCAGCCATGGGCTGAGTTAGGGTACTGACAGTGGATAGATCCCCTGTCCCGGGAGGGGATGTGTCCAGGGTAGCAGCTTGGTCGTTTGGGCAGTCATTTGGGACGATGAGATGGTAGGGTTTCCGCTTGCTTTCGGAAGTAACATGTCGCACTATTCTTGGTAGGTTCGGGGAAGCCGCCAGCGATTTAGACTGTTAGTAGAGGAGATGCGGGGGAAGCACCCGGGCGACCGGTGCCACAAACAGCGGGAACGACAAACATGTCCCCAACGGCAAGACTTTGCCTGTCTTCCAATTCAATGCACCGGGGCATGTTTGCTGCAGCCAAGGAAGGCCAGAAGAAATAACGAGGTTGGACGAGTGACCCAACTTGTAGGGACAGGGATCGGTACGATAAAAAAGGGACCGTCATTGAGAATCTCTCCAATGATAGAGAGATGGTTAGAGGTTCCTCATGCGGACCACGGGGAGTTACTACTTGGACACAAGGCCGCATCCACAAAGTTCCCGGCCTGAACAGAGTCCAGAAGGCCAAGGGGGTCTTGAAACCGGATTTCCAGGTCCAAACCCGACTTATACGGGTATAGTCAGGTGAGGAGAGGGGTTGTTCACACCTAGGGATACCTTTCTCATGAAGCCTAGGTGCGCTCGTTTCCGGACATTGCGGACGGAGCGGGCAACCCCTGGGGAGATGTTCAGGGCTGCCGCAGTAGAGGCATGGGTTCTCCTTACGTTGTCGGTTAAGTTCCTGCGGAGTCAGGTGGGCTCTATGCACTTGCACATAGGTCTCTTCCATGAATGGTGGGAAGGAGGCTGTGGCAGGCCTAGAAACACCGGTTCAAGGCGAGGTAGACGAGATGTGTTAGGACCGGTTCACGCTGTGGCGGATGCTCATCTTCGTTTTCCAAAAAACGGATATCAATCCGGGTCGCCAGATGGATGAGCTCACATAACGAAGACTGAGGGTCGCGGGTGGAGAGGGCATCCTTAATATGGCTGGAGAGGCCCTTCTTGAATGTGGCGCACAATGCTGCATCGTTCCAAGCCAACTCCGAAGCTAGGGTGCGGATTTGCACGGAATAGTCACCTACGGAGGAGTTCCCTTGCTGCAGGTTCAGTAAGGCGGTCTCGGCAGACGAATCCCGGGCAGGCTCTTCAAAGACACTGCGGAACTCTTGTAGGTATGTCACAAAATCAGCTGTGACCAGATTATCATCCCAGAGTGGAGTCGCCCAGGCCAAGTCTTTTCCGGAGAGGAGACTAACCACGAAGGCCACCTTGGAACTTTCCGACGGGAACTGAGCAGCCATAAGTTCCACGTGGAGAAAGCACTGGGTGATGAAGACCCTGCAGGCCTTTGGGTCCCCATCAAACTTAGTCGGCATGGACAACTGGCGTTTTGGACCGGCGGACAACCCCGGACGCTGCCCGGGAGGTGAGCACCAGAGCCGGGCTGCTGCTGGCTTGAGTGGCGAGGTGCTGCTTGCAATTCAGAGTAGATTGCTAGTATAAACTCTGCTTGCGCTTGCTGCGCGATCTGCTCGCGATTGCTTGGGCCACGATCGGTGGTAATTTCAGAGACGCTCGGTAGAGGCACGTTGGTGGGTTTCCGTTCCCATGGCCGGATTTTCTGTCACGGGTTGCAGTAGTGGATCCACTGAATCACCAAATAAAGAAGTGATGGTTGTAAGCCCAACCAGGGAGCGGATTCTAAGTAGGTCCCGGGTTTTCACCAGAACCCGCGCGCAAAGCGGGTGGGACTTGCTGCGGGGCGGGACGGAGTTCTACAGGTCGCTTTACTCCCTGACGTGGAATTGTTGCGGTGGCAGTCAAAGTATAGCGTGGTACAGAATCGTCAGGCAGGCCTCGTAGTCGGGACAGGGCAATAGGTCTGGACAGGCGGCAAAGGTTCGTGGTGAGGGACGGAAGCAAGAAGGTTACGGTTACACGTCACATCAGAACTAGACTCCAGGAAAACGCTTTCTCAGTAGGTGGTAGGCCACTAACGATCCGGCAAGGGTAAACAGGAAGAGGCACGGCTTTTAAATAGGGGGCAGCGGTCCGGCAAATATCGAATTACGGTGCGCTCGGCCCGGTAACTATGATGGCCGGTGCCACGGGACAGATACTACAGCAGGAGCGTGGCCGGGTAAGTTTACAGGGGAACCTGCCCGGGAATGAGCGCGCCCGCGACCCGACATCCGGGCTTAAATAGGGGAGTTTTTTTAGGCTCAGTGCCTAGGGCAGAATGAGCTGTAAGCACAACTCTGGTTATATGAAAGAGGGAGAGAAGCTGAGCTCTGTGATATATAGGGTTATATGATAGAGGAGAGAAGCTGAGCTCTGTGATATATAGGGTTATATGATAGTGGAGAGAAGCTGAGCTCCATGATTATATAGGGCTTATATGATAGAGGGAGGGGAAGCTTGAGCTTTGTGATATATAGGGTTATATAATAGAGGAGAGAAGCTGAGCTCTGTGATATATGGGTTATATGATAGAAGAGAGAGTAGGCAGATGCTCTGTGATTATATAGGGTTATATGATAGAGGAGGGAAGCTTGCTTTGTAATATATAGGGGTTATATAATAGGAAGAGGGGGAGAGCGTGAACTCTGTGATATATATGGTTATATGATTAGAGAGAGGAGTGTATGCTCTGTGATATATAGGGTTATTTGATAGAGGAGAGAAGCTGATCTCTATGATATTAGGGTTATATGGATAGAGGAGGAGCTGAGCTCTGTGATAAATATAGGGTTATATGATTTGGAGCGGAATTTCTGGAGTAGAAAAGGCAGATTAAATCATGACCGGACTCCTTAACAGACAAGTAGAAGTCCTGACTAAACCCTGCCCAATGTCAGTGATTGACCGCTTTCCCTGGCCGATTAGTGTTTGTACAGAGAAAACGTCAATCACTGTATGTGGGTGGACGATAGCAATAGTTTCACTTTTAATTGATTTTGTTCTTGCTTTAGTAAGGAGGCCTGCAAGCAGGAAGGGTATATAGAAAGGCTTTATATCCAGCCAGGTTCCCTGACGCATGTGCATCACTTCAGGAGCTCAGACACATGCCACCAAGATAAGGAGCATTGGGGAATGAAAGTCTCCAAATTAGATACGGTGCCAACAGCCTCAGTTCTGTTGGCACATGTTTATGGTGGTGTTTAGTATGGCTTCCAGACCATTGGGATGGCTTTTCATTCGGGAGTATGGGCACATAGAGCAGGGGGGGGGTCTTACTCCCCATGTTCCACGCCAGGCTTTACCTGGCCTTGAGAAAGTTGCAGGGTAAGCTGACTAGGTGTGGTTGCAACCCTAGACTACCATTCAGCCATTGGGAGGAGACACGCTGTGGACCAGTGTCTGTGGACATCTTTGGCTGAGGTGCTTACCAAGTGCTAGTGAGAATGCCTCGCACCTGTTTTGTCTACTTGTGTTGTCATTTAATAAAAATACGGATCCGTATTTGCACCTCGGACTTTATGTCTGTATGCCTGATGAAAAGTCGTATGCCAGATGTCCTGAGCCGTAAAAGCTCACACTTTTTACTTCCACATGTTGCTGTTGTCTCTTTACATTGATTCTGAAAATGGGGATTGCTATGGCTTGTTTTTAAAAATTGCTTTCTTCGCCCCTCTTCCATAAAGACCCAGATTTGTGGAGTCATGATATCATAGTTATCTGTGGACAGATCCTCCCACCTGAGCTGCAGATCTCTGCAACTCCGTCCGAGTGACACTAGCCTTTTAGCTGCTTCATTAATTAGTGCTTTCTTGGTCTGTGCGGACGCCATCTTCATTAGGTAGGTTATCAGTTGTGCCATATACTATTAACAGATGATGAATTGAACAGTGCTCCATGAGATATATTTTTTTAAATACCTAACCCTGCGATACAATTTGCCACAACCTTATCCCCGAGGGTGTTCCTTGGTTTTGCATGATGCAGTTGTTCAATTATGTTCTTAAATACCCTTTCATACCTTCTCAAAAAAGTGTAGCTATACTAAAATTAAATTAAACAGTGATATACTCTAGTTACTATTAGGTGACTTCCAAAAGCGATTGGTCACACTAGAATTTATTTAACAGAGAAACACAGAATGCCATATGCCATTACACCTTCTTTAAATTGCAACTTTTGAAAAGCATAGTAATTTTCTTTTTGACAGGAATGGATCGAGGACAGGGATTGTAATGTTTACCATGTATAAGCATTGGTCGTGACCTCACTCTAGGGACTATGCTGTTTCAGTTCTGGGCCCAGTTTATAAAAAAAGGATGTAATGGAGCAAGGGAAAGTAGGCTTAAAAAACTCCTTATCTCCCGCCCTTCATCCTCATTTTACCCCACCCTTGGTTGAACATGATGGGACATATGTCTTTTTACAACCGTTACTATGTACCACTTCACAAATAATTTGTTACTTTGTGTTGTTCTATCCACATAAATTATCATTAAAATCCCATTGTATACTATGTTACACACTGCTTATATTGTGGCGGTAATTGCGGGGACGATTTTCGACCGCAATTACGCCGGACTGCGTGCTAGCGGTGGCGGGGAGGGGGTGGGAGGGGGCGGCAGCTCGCCGGCCCCATAGACAACCATTATCCACGGCGCGTATCCTGCCGGGATAATGTGCATGTCACTTTCTCCCCACTTGCCATATTTAGCGTGAGCGGGGGAGAGGAGACGCGAATCCATATTTCTCTAGGAGAACTGTGGATTAGCGTAATGTCTGGACGGTTTTGCCCGTATTTTGCGCAGTTTGGGACCAAATCTGTCCCAAATAAGCCGTGTGAACATGGCCTTCAACTTTTGTGGCTATAAACGTGTTTAAATTTGGGAATGGTTTCAAGGGGTAGGAAGTCTTTTTCACTCCACTGTTTACCCATGTAAACAGGAGATGTTCTGCAGAAATAATGCAAACTGTTTGGGGGCCAACTAATGGCATGAATGATTGTTCAGCCCCCTGCGCAGTTAATGGGGGGACTAGACACTGAACGACTTGTTATAACACTGATCGGCAGCTGTTCCCTTAAGGAAAGGGAGAGGATCTGGACAGATGAGTAATAAATGGCTTGGTCTATGAGTCTTTATTCTGTATCAGCAGATTTTATTTTACCATAACCAGCAGCATTATTTACTGGCATCCAGTCATCACCTACTTAGCCCAGGCCTCAGTGGCGCTAAATTAGAGAGAATCCCGTCCTTATCTGCAAATTACAAGGCACTGTGAATACAGGAGCTGACCAAAGTCCAAGTTATATAGCGGACAAATAATTCAGCCTCAGTCCGGTCAGGAAATGTCGTACATTTCCATTGATAATCTGTTTAAGTGAACTGAAAGACATCTGACCACCTGGGGACTGGAGTCCGGAAGCAGCTTCATACCAGGAAACTGGAAGCTGAATCAGGAACTTTTGCTTTATGGGATGTTATTGTGTAACCATTACTGGACATTAGTAGTGGGTAGTGGGTAGTGAGTAGTGGGCTAAAAGGCAAAACAAAACACTACACACCTTAACTGGTGCTCTCCATAAGGAGAGATGTTCCCCTCCTCATACCCACTCATTGCCTCCCACCGTCAGCCAATATCGCTTGCTACTACACTGATTAGGGGCAAAAACCACGAAACTGCGTATGTAGATAGCAATATTGGCTTGACAATTATCTTTTGCTTCTCAAAGATTCGTGAATCAGAAGAAAATAGGATTGTTACAACTATAGAGGGCGCATGACTTTCACCCTTTCCATAATGCTGTGATATGCAGATGCTGGTGGGCTAAAAGGCAAACAAAACACAACACTTAATGTGTCTCCATAGAGAGAGTCCCCTCCCATACCCCCCTCATGCCTCCACCTCAGCCAATATCGTCTGCCTACATATGAGGGCAAAACCCGAAACGCTATTAATGACAATTGGCTTGACAATTATTCCTTTTGCTTCTCAATTCAGTGAATCAGAAGTAAATTGAGGATTTGTTACACCTATAGGGGGCGCAGTGAGTTTCCAGCTCCTTTCCAAATGCCTTTATATGCAGATGCTGATATGGGCAAAAGCAAAACAAAACACTACACACCTTAATGGTCTCTCCAAAGAGAAGTTCCCTCTCATTACTGCATTGTAATAAAATCAACAGGGTAATGTGCAAATGACAATTACAGCAAAGAGGCGCCAACCCGGCAGTTTTAAGGCCATAATGAGTGTACCCGATGTCAAAATCTGACGGTGGTAACCTTGATAAGCAAACAGAGATAGCTCACCTCACCGGTGTCTCCAAATACAGACACGAGGACCACTGGCTGTTTGGGCTGAGGACTCCACGCCGGCCGGGCGGAAACACACAGCTAGTATATTTTAGATGCATAGCTTAAGCACATTCAAATGTGTTGTGCCTGGCGCAAATATTATAAGAATTTAAGGACGTATTTTGGGGCGTAATTGCGCTGATAGATAGAACTAATATATTTCTGCTTATATGTACAAGAATATAACTATTATAATACTGCTCCTATGTACAAGAATATAACAACTATAATACTGCTCATATGTACAAGAATATATCTATTATAATACTGCCCCCATGTACAAGAATATAACTAATATAATACTGCCTCCTATGTACAAGAATATAACTAATATAATACTGCCCCCTATGTACAAGAATATATCTACTATAATACTGCCCCATGTACAGAATATAATACTAAATACTGCCCCCTATGTACAAGAATATAACTACTATAATACTGTTCGTATGTACAAGAATATAACTACAATAATACTGCTCCCTATGTACAAGAATATAACTACTATAATACTGCCCCCTGTATATAAGAATATAACTACTCCCCGAAATACATCCTGTAATTACAGTAATCATATCTCTAATAGAGAGCAATGAATGCCTGTCGACATACTCACCACGTATTGAAAGTCTGCAGAAAATAAGTT
>JAODAL010061804.1:0-20105 GCA_025379985.1 Phyllomedusa bahiana | reverse complement strand
AAGTATTTGGCAGAGGCAAACACAGGGCCCATCACATGGTCGTTCCATGCCCCTTTGAGCAGATTACCATATCCCTATGAGCAGCTAACACTTCCATTTGTAATTGTCATTGGCGCCTTAATGAAAGTCTGAGTAAGGATAACAAACACGGGAGGAGATTCGAAAACATATAATTGAATACTTTGCTAATAATAAGGGTTCAGTGTCTTCTCTGATTACCTTGTGGGAAGCTCATAAGGCAGTCATTCACGGGAGCTGTATTGCCATAGATTGAAGAATTAAAAAGAGTGCTAATTTACAAAGAATTAACCTGCAGTCTCATTTGACAGCCTTAGAGTCAGCGCTGATAAAACGCCTAGATGTAAGATCTCAACTTAAAACATTAGCAGTTGGGAAGACAGAGAAACTCTTGCTTTTCTCAAGACAGTGCTATTACAAAAAAGGAAATAAAGCATGCTCCTTATTGGCAAAATAACTCAGAGATGATACTATGCGTCGCTCTCCTCACGCTCTGAAAGATAAGTGACGTATTACCTATGACCCAGAAGAAGTAGAAAGGCTTTTTTATTCCTACTTCTCACAATTGTACTCTCTCCCTGAAACCTTACCTTCCAACCAGATAGTGAAAGGACAGACTTTACAGCAATTCCTTTCCAAATATCAACTGCCTACCCTTTCTGTAGCAGCCAGGGATGCACTCAATGCACCATTACCCAGGAAGAGCTTGATTTAGCTCTTAAAGGTCTGCAAAGTGGGAGGGCTCAAGGACGAGACAGACTGGCAAACCAGTCTTTCCCCCCACAGCTTTCCACCTTCCAATTACAAGTATATAACTCTATCCTGGCTGGTAATGCTGTGACCTCTAATTTTTTGCATTCATACATAACCTTAATTCCAAAGCCTGACAAGGACCCTATGGAGGTGTCTAACTATAGGCCTATAGCACTGCAAAAATTTTAGCAGATAGGTTGGCAACGTGGTTACCCCAGCTGGTTCATAAAGACCAGGTGGGATTTGTATTACATCGCCAAGGGGGAACAACACGAGACATGCCATCAGCCTCATAGATGCTGTTAATAAACTGAAATCTTCAGGAAAACCTCCAGATGTGCAAGTGCCGTATAAAAACGAGGCTTGCACCACATAAGACTCCACGCCCGATGACGGTAAAACAAGCAGCTTTATTCTTCCATTTAAAATGACAGCAATACACAGACATGTAACACAGATTACAGAATCTGCAGCCAACAGACGCGTTTCGAGCTCTCAGCTCTTGCTCACAGTGATACGGATCCACATAGGAGCATATGGATTAACCCAAGTAGGTGAGCCACAACACTTTTCTCTTTGAGGAAATCTTCAGGCTTAGTGTTGAGCCTAGGCACTGAAAAAACATTTGATAGGCTGAATTGGTCATACATGATTGTGACTCTTCAGAGTTTTGGCCTCTCATGTCCTTTCCTCAACATGCTGAAAGTCTTATACTCAGTCCCAACTGTAACAATTAAACTACGCCACATAGTATCACATTTGGTTAAACTTTCTAACGGTACCCGGCAGGGATGTCCTTTGTCCCCTCTGTTGTTCACTTTATGTGTGGAGCCTCTGGCCTCTTCCATTCGCCTCAACGCAGATATTAGGGGGAGGGGGGTTAAAATTAAAACACAGAATTTAAATTATCTTTGTTTGCGGATTACATACTGTTGACTGTCACATCTCCGGTTACTACGCTTCCAAACCATCATAGTCTCCTAAAATATTTCTTTAACTTATCAGGCTACAAAATAAACACCACTAAAACTGAAGCGCTCCCTATTAACTTAAAACAAGAGGATCTGACGTCTTTGAGGGATAATTATAACTATATTTGGACACAGACCTCCTTAAAATACTTAGGGGTAAACCTAAAGAAGAATTACTCTTCCCTTTATAGTCAAAATTGCCCTAAAATGTTCCAGGAGATTAGGTCCCTCCTACAAAAATGGAAACTACTACCTTTATCTTGGCATCAGGTGCCACTCATGTGGAGCATAATATTATGGGTAAGATAATGTTTGTATGTACTGTTTGAATAATTGGTACCACTTCTTACACTTGTGCAGTCTTGTTACTTATGATGATTTCAATATAATAGAACGTATGACCAGTACTAGTGTGGAGGTTAAATTACTTAGCTTATATGGTCTCCATATGTAGTAGCACTTGTACCATGTTGTTGTTGTCCTTTTTTTTTTTGCTTTGTAGTATTGTCATTGTATTTTAATCTTATTTGGAAATAAAATCATGTTATTATTTTACTTTTGGTATACAGGCCTCATTGTTTTCTTTAGTGTATTTAATATTGTCTGAGTGACATTACCACAGATACGTTTTTGATTATGAGAGCTTTTTGGAGGTTTAGTGTATTAGCACGTTTGCGACCTAGCCAAATGCATTTCCTACTAACCATTTTTCTATAAACTTTATCTTGGTTGGGAAGACTCTCCGCAATTAAAATGTAAACACTTCCCAAATTAATATACTTATTTGAAGCCCTTCCTATTCCAATCCCTCTAAGGGACCTAAAAGTACTTCAAGCCTCCACACTTAGTTTTATTTTGGGTTTGTAGACTTAAAAAAAACAGTATCTAACAAAGGGTAAAGGGAGGCTTGGGGGACATAGTTAAATACGATTGGGCCGCCCAGCTTAAAAGAATTCCAGCATGGTCGTCTCTGTTTGCATATTCTAAACGGACAGAGATTGAAAAACTATGGATTGCCCGATTCATCCCAATGTCACCTATGTCATTGGAGATGACTCTATTGGACCATTACTTTAACCAGAGATATCTGGAGGAAATATGCAAAAACTTTTAACTTGTGTTCTCCTTCCTCCGCTCTCTGACATCTTTCCTATTCAACCCTTCTTTCCCAGGTGGTATAGATAATTCTCCAATGAAGCTGTGGTTTGAGAGAAAGCTTTTCAGATTTGCAAATATAGTGGACCACTCAACAGGATGTATTTCGTCAGTTGATTCATTACAAACTAGATTTCTTTTACCAGAATCGTGTAGATTTTCCTATCTACAGATTACACATTTCTTCAACCAAATTTTTGATTCCTTTAAGGTATCCTTTCCTACGAGATTTGAACTAATATGAAAATTAAGCACCTCCACTAGGGGTTTTATCTTGGACATTTATTCTATTCTAACTAATCCCTACTAGGATACTCCTGTGAAACATCCGTACATGTCCAAATGGGAATACAATACAAAATTTTAATGTTGTGGTACCACATGCCATCTCTCCTACATAAGCTCAACCCAAATATTGAAGATGTTTGCTGGAGATGCAGTGCCTCTACGGGGAATATCTTCCACCTTTATTGGGAATGCTCGGGGTTCCAAAGGTTTTGGAAGAGAGCTAAAACTCTTAATCTAACAGCAATTCCAGTTCAGAATGAAACTAATTCTCCATATTCTCATGGCAGGGAGGTGCTTAATCTCTCAGTTTTGGAAAAGACAAGATCCCCCCTCACTGACAGATTTATTTCAGAGAATTAAGGCGATTAGTCATATGGAATACTTAACTGCTTCTCTAAATGATACAATAAATCTATTTGATTCCTTCTGGAATCTGTGGGATACTTATGTGATCACACAGGGTACTTGAGTTGGGAGCTTATATTTCTCAATACTTATTTACAATTTGGGCTTTGAAATATAGTGTGATTTTTTGCCCCTTCCTTCTCCCTTCCCTCCTCTTGTGTCTTGTTGTATGTCTGTCAACACTTGAATGTTTGAAAGTTGATATCTGACTGTCAAATTTAGGCTTGTGAAAGCAGCTGCTAGCATGTATTGAAGTTGAAATTATTTGGATAGTTTGCTCTATTTTTTCCCTTCATTGGTGTACTCAGTGAATTTTATTTGAAAATTAGAAAAATGACTGCTAAATTTTTAAGCCCCCTAATGAAAAAAATAAAAAAGACATTTAAAAAATGATGCCAATCTACAGTAGACCTATGGTAGATGCTAGTTATAAACTCTTTTGAGTGGAATAACGATTGACTTATACGCAGAAGTTTGACAATTTTTCCAAATTTGCATGATATTTTTCACAAACAAACAAGGACTGTAAGGATCAAAATTTCTTACTAACTTAAAGCACTATGTGTCATGAGAAAACAATCTCTGAATCACATGATAAGTGTCAAAGTTTTTTTCATGTAAAGTGTCACATGTCAGATTTTAAAAATGGGGCTCTGTAAGGAAGGTCAAAACTGGCTGCGGCAGTAAGGAGTTAATCATCTAAACCCATTTTTTCTGCTATTATCTGGTATGGCTGCTACATAGATGATCCCCTGAGAGGCAAACAAAATCCAATGGATCAGCACTGGGATGATGAAACAGTGGAAACTTTATCACAAACTAGCTGGTACAAACGTGGAAGCGTGCAAATTAGGCAAGCAGGTAACATCGCTGACATGATTTGGCTGGCACAGCGCCCTCAGTCGTAGCAAACATCAAATTAAAGACAAGCCTCTAAATAGTGTACTAAAATCAATTTGTAATTAAAATGAGAAAAACCTGTAGTGATTCCCTTACCTGTCACCAGAACGCCGTCACCGCATGAAATTGGAAATGGAGAACACACACTCATGTCACCGGAAGATGGGAGAGAGAGTCAGTGGAACGCAAGCGTTCCACTGACCTCTGCACGCTGGGCATGCGCACTGGTGAAAGGATATGAATGGTAAACAATGAAACAATGTAATAATGTACAAATGTTCTTTAACAAATAGAGAACTGTGTTATCTTATACGGCACAGAGAAGATCTTAAATGAGGAAGCACCTGAAAAGAGGCAAACCACATATATAAACGCCTAGAATTGTAAGTAGAGTAGAGTTGTAAGTAACTCGTTTCTTGGGATAAATATACCAAAAAAGGCTATCCCGACTGGTTAACAAACTCGGGCAAAGAGGAACTGTAGTTCCTGTATTGATTATCAGCAAGAAGAACAGACCATTTGTAAACGGTTAAAACGTAGGGGATATCCAAATTGGCTATTAAGTAGGGCAATTACCAAAGTGTAAGCTCGCCCAAGAGCCAAGTTATTTTCCTACAACTCTAGGCTCTATTAATCAACCCCCCTTGGTGTTAAACCATACTCGTCAATTTAAATTAGTCAGAGACGTTATTTTAAAATACTTGCCCATATTAAAAGAGGATGACGTACTTGAGCAGGTGCTGCGACATGGCTGTGGAATTGTTCCCAGAAAATGCAAAACATTAAGGAATGTCCTGTCTCCCAGTTGGGTTGTTAATACTGACGTACCTTCCACTTGGCTGCGTTTTAGAGGCTTTACCCAATGTGGAAATTTCCCTTGCAAGACATGTGGCTATGTTTTGCCATCCAAAGAGTTTTGCAATTTTGACTGTTCTAAATCATTCCCCATTCATAGATATATTAACTGTAATACTAGTCATGTGGTTTATGTCATCAAGTGTTCTCTGTGTAATCTTTCATATGTAGAAAGTACCACACGTAAGCTCAAGATACGCTTTCTTGAACACTTGTATGACATTGGCCACAATACTAGTAGAAATAGATCCAGTGCTTCGCAACATTTTGTTGAATGTCACAATTCTAATACTTCAATCCTGCAACTTATTGGCATTGAAAGAATTAACAAATCCAAAAGAGGAGGGAATACAGAGTAAATCTTACATGATAGAAAGGCATATTGGATGCTTATTCTTAATACATTATTTCCCAAAGGTTTAAATTCTCATAGAGAGATTATGTTTCACATTTAATATTCTGGGTTATTTTTGTATTGTTATTATATTTTTTATATATATATATATATATATATATATATATATAATATATATATATATATATATATATATATATATCTATATATATATATGCTTTACTTATTATTCATTTTTCCCTTTTTTTCATTTATTATTCTATATATTATTAGAGCCTTTTTGGTAGTGTCTCTTTCCCCCTTTTGTACATGCTTATAATAGCTAGGTTGCCAGATAATTCAATGTATGTTTATATATGTGGTTTGCCTCTTTTCAGGGGCTTCCTTGTTTAAGATCTTCTCTGTGCCTTATAAGATAACACAGTTCTCTATTTGTTATAGAACATTTATTATTACATTGTTTCATTGTTTCTAATTCATATCCTTTCACCTGTGCGCATGCCCAGTGTGCAGAGTTCAGTGAAATGCTTGCGTTCCACTGACTCTTTCTCCTGTCTTCCAGTGATGTGAGAGTGTGTTCTCCGTTTCCAGTTTCACACAGTGCCGGCGTTCTGATGTCAGATGAGGGAATCACTACAGGTTTTTCTCGTTTTAATTACCAATTAATTTTAGTACACTATATAGAGGCTTGTCATTTGCTGTTTGCTACGACTAAGGGCGCTGTGCCGCCCGAAACATGTCAGCGATGTTACCTCTCTGATTGCTTGCCTAATTTGCACGCTTCCACGTTTGTACCAGCTATTTTTTAATAAAGTTTCCTCGGTTTCATCATCCCAGTGCTGATCCATTGGATTTTGTTTGCCTACTATTTACATGTGCCTTGGAGCGGGGTTCGTGCACGGGATTAAGGAGGACTACAGTTTCTTTGCTATATAGGTGAGCTGATTTATCTCTTTTGTACAATGATCCCCTGATACCAGATTCATAATCATATTTTAATCATTATTCCTTTGGAATTTACTTTTTCCCACTATGCATGTCAAATACTTTTTCTAGATCTGATGCTAACAGGTGATGTCACATCTGGATCCATAGTTACACATATGTAAAAGATACAGCAGGCAATATGACATTACATGGCAATTTATGTCTTCCTTTACAAACAGTAAAATCAGTTCCTTATGGTGAATAAGTTATATTGAAATGACACTGTCCTCGGGAATCAACATTCTTGATAGAATTCCAAGGCCTAACAAATTGATTAACACAACGAAAATATCTATATTGGAGGTTACATTTTTACTCATAAAAGCTTTCTACATCAAAACCTATGCAACAGCCATTTGTTTTTACAATTATGTTTTCAGTAGAGTTTAAGAGTATAGAAAGGCATATTGGATGCTTATTCTTAATACATTATTTCCCAAAGGTTTAAATTCTCATAGAGAGATTATGTTTCACATTTAATATTCTGGGTTATTTTTGTATTGTTTATTATATATATATATATAATATTATATATATATATATATATATATATATATATATATATATATATATATATATATATATATATATAATATATATATATTGCTTTACTTATTATTCATTTTTCCCCTTTTTCATTTATTATTCTATATATTATTAGAGCCTTTTTGGTAGTGTCTCTTTCCCCCTTTTGTACATGCTTATTATAGCTAGGTTGCCAGATAATTCAATGTATGTTTGCCTCTTTTCAGGGGCTTCCTTGTTTAAGATCTTCTCTGTGCCTTATAAGATAACACAGTTCTCTATTTGTTATAGAACATTTGTACATTATTACATTGTTTCATTGTTTTTAATTCATATCCTTTCACCTGTGCGCATGCCCAGTGTGCAGGGTTCAGTGAAATGCTTGCGTTCCACTGACTCTTTCTCCTGTCTTCCAGTGATGTGAGAGTGTGTTCTCCGTTTCCAGTTTCACACAGTATTTATACACTTTATCTTTAGTTGTTCAAGGTATTGAGAAGGTTATTTAACAGATTAGAGATGGAGACCTACTGGAGTTTCCAAACATGTGCTCCTTTTTGATTTAAACAGACAAGCCGATCTTGTGCTATATTATTAATGCAATACTGTATTCAAATATATCTTTATGTATTTGTTCATTAAAATGTTAATTTTTGGTATTTTAATTAACCCGTATACATATAGTTCTGTCATGTGACATGGGTTCATGGTTTTCATTGGATTTAGACTTTTTAACCCTCTTACATGTGCAGTTTGTTAGGCTATAATTAAGGGTGTATTTCACCTGGAACATGTAAGCTACTGTTTTGTTCATCTATCTATGGATTTTCTTTTCTTTTAAAATAAAGATATTTGTTTTATGAAGATGTTTGAGTAACCTGCACTCTATTTTTGGATTTCACTTTTGGGTTCACCAATTTCTGTGTAGCTGAATTTGTTGTTTCTTAAACAAACTAATACTGATCCAACACTAATAGGTCCACTTTTAGTTTACTTATCTTAATGTTTTCCACAGACAAGTATTGCCTTGTTTTTGCTCCCAAAACACAAGTTATGCCCTTTGCTGTGGTATTCCTTTGTACCCCATGGTAACTATGAAGGTTGACTCAGCATATGGTAGGTGTGTAGGAAGACTACATACTTACCATAGATTCTGGGTGCTAGCAATGCCACTGACAGGCCCTCATTCCCTGTTGGTTCCAGATTTGATTACACGCTCTGAAACCTTGACTGTTATGCCACCGGTGAAGCCTTCTTTCTGATGATCTAAAGGATGCTTCTCATAAACATACACATTTCTGTACTACTTATTGATCTATATCGTAATTAAATCTCCTCCAACTTTTCAGCAGCTGGGATGTGGCTGTCAATGGCTGCAAGAGATTCTGGAAAACTAGTGCGGCCATTTGCAGTTACATGAGAGTATGGCTTAGGCCATGTCGCCCAATGGCTAAATTTAAAATATTTGTTGGCATTACAATCCACTTTTTCACCTTGTTACCATTGCCCCCCTCTTCTGCACTTGCTTTAGTTTAATTTTCTCTTTCTCATACACAGGTGTCCAAAATTATACACCATGGGAGGGGGAGGACAAACTGTCTTTGCTGCTCATGAGAACTGATCAGAGTGCATATTTCATTGTTAAGAGCTTTTTTGGAAATGAAAGTTGCACTATAAGGGCATGTTCATACGGCATTTTTGAATACGGTTTTCGGATCCATTTTTGCTGCAGCCGAAACACAACCTATAGTTTTAAATAGGGTGTCTGCTGCGTAAAATGGATTAAAAATTGACATGTCAATTCTCTGAACGGATCTAAAAGACGCATCACAAAGACACATGTAAAACACACTTCGGCGATCAGTTGTCTGAACGCTGATGCATATTTTACATTGAAAGTAATGTAAATCACACTGCACATTGTTAGATGATCTAAACACACATCTAAAAGATGCTGTGTGAACATACCCTAATTGTTGCCATTTTCTGTTAGACAGTTTTCAGACATCTTCTCTGTTATTCCTTGTGTTGGCCTGTTAAGAGATAAAACTGTGTTCTTGTAAGGAGCATCTGTGCTGCATCATACACTTTTCAACATTAAAACTGTAACATCATTATGAAAATGTTTTATTAATTATGAAAATCACAAGAGCGATAGACATGTTAATGATATGCAAATTATAAAACAAATGGAAACAAAATATTCAAAACATCAAACTTATTCAGTATTGAGTGTGAGTGCCACATGTGGAAATGCACATACATTCCTTGATGAATTAAGTTATTAAATGGTTATCTGAGGAATGGTATGCAACATTAAATGCACAAGTCATCAATATGCGCTGCTGGAAGCTCCTTTTGCATTGCTGATGAATTACTTTCTAGATATGTACGATGGGGAAAAAAGTCCAGAGACGCTCCAAGCCATGGTAGTATGTTTAGAGCTCCTAGAACTGTTTGGGAAAATGTCCAATCCACTGGTTCCACATCTAAATCAATGTAACACCAGGGTGTTAGTGTACGTGAAATTAAGACTATAGGTGCCCTGTTATTGTATAATGCCATTCCACACAATACTGCTGTCATAACAATTTAAGGTTGTTATAAGAACCACCAGGACACGCTACATTAAACAGTTCTGACATCTTCACCTATACTAGTTAGTACAGTTGCAAAAAGACATATGTTCATCAAGTTCAAATCTGTTGGAGTAATAAAGCAAGGTGTCTCAGTTTATGGACAGTTTCTGTACTGCTATGTGTGCAATAAGTGGCATTAGCAAGTTTGACCACGAACAGGTGACACTGAAAAATCATCCCACATCACTTGATACAATTTTTGGGGTTTTACATGGCAAAAAAATTTGCTTTCAACTTGGTGCGCCTTCCATATAATACAGATTGGAGCTAGGTATTTGAAAATGTGATCATTTGCAGATCTGCTAGTTACTAAATTTGCATAATCTCATGGCTTTTCCTACACTTGCAATGTTAAGAAAATTGATTATACATGCAATGCCTATTTGGCACTTTAAAAATCGGATATTTGTACTTACCATAAAATCCTTTTCTCGTCTGATTCATTAGGGGACAACACCTTGGGTATAGGCCCTTGCCCTATGAGGCTGACACCAACGTGTTGAGTCCGGCCAGATGGCTATATCCCTCCTGCTGACACAAGGACGAACAAATGGTTCAAAAGCTGTGGCCGAGAGGAAAACCAAAGAAAAATCTGATTCCATGGAGAAAAACAGAGGGAGGGACCTGTGTCCCCCAATGAATCGGATGAGAAAAGGATTTTACACTAAGTGCAAAAATCCAATTTGCTTGCCAATATCATTGGGGGATACAATACCTTGGGATGTCTAAGAGCAGTCCAAGAGGGTGAAAGACAAAATAGGTAAAAATGCATTAGCCGAAGGCCAGGGTATGGATTTGGTAGAACTTAGAAAAAGTATGGGCTGAAGCCCTGTTGGCAGCTTTGCTAACCTGTAAAGCTGAAGCTTGATGCCAAACCGCCCAGAAGGCCCAAACCGCTTGTGTGGAATGAGCGGTGACCTGAGGTGGAAGGGGTTCCCCCTTAGATCCTGCAGATCAAAACCAGCTGGCAATGGTGGCCTTAGAGGCCTCCGGGCCCCTGCGTGGACACTGTGGAATGACAAGAGAGGGCCTTGGAGTGCCCAAGGGATCCCATAGCAGAGAGGTGGATCTGAACGGCTCTGTCAACATCTAAACAATGTAACAATTGGTCTCGAGGATGAGAGGGCGATGAGCAACAAGAGGGCAGAACTGTCCTTATTGATATAAAAACGATGAAATCACCTTAGGTAGAAATGAAGGAACGAGACATAAGACAACCTCTGAGTACCTAGAAAGGGGATTTACTAAATAGACTCGCCAGTTCAGACACATGACGGATGGAAGTCATGGCCACCAGAAGGGCCCTTTTCCATGAAAATAAACAGCCGAAAACTACCCGTAATGGCTGAAAAGGTGAAGACTGCATCGCCTTCAACCCAAGCCGGTTCAATAGGCCTATGGAGTACGCGATACCCTGCAAGAAGGCCAACATGCGTTGACACAGAACCGAGAGGGCAAATATCTGACCTCTCGGGGAGGAAAGGCCGAGCCAAGGTCCAGGCCTGACTGGAGAAATGACAGCACCTTACCAAAGGGTGAAACTCCTGGGCATCAGCCCAGGCAAAAAATTGCTTCCAGGTATGGTAATAGATCCGGGGCAGATTGAAACTTGCGTGCCTGAATCACGTGCCGGATAACAGAATCCGACAAAACCTAGAGATTTTAACATCGCAATTTCAACAGCCACGAAGGCAAATGCAGCCACGGTAAAGTGTTGTGAAACAGCGAATCCTGCGAAAGGAGGTCCGGCCATAAAGGAAGTGGCCAAGAAGCGTCTGCCAATAAGGCG
The DNA here is from genome assembly GCA_025379985.1 of Phyllomedusa bahiana. Lineage (NCBI taxonomy): Eukaryota > Metazoa > Chordata > Amphibia > Anura > Hylidae > Phyllomedusa > Phyllomedusa bahiana. The sequence goes on along the minus strand of JAODAL010061804.1, from coordinate 8,468 downwards.
ATGAGATCCATGTGCCAGGACCTGTGGGACCAATCTGGGCAATAAGACTGGCTGGTACCCTCTCGGACTTGAGGCGTTTGAGCACTCGAGGAAGAAGAGGCCAGGAAGGTAAGAGGTAGGCCAGAGCAAACTGACTCCAGGGTAGGACCAGCGCATCTAGGCCAGGGGAATAGATGATTGAGGCGAGATATAAAAAGATGAACATCTGGCATGCCCCAATTCTGGCAAGAAGGTAAAAAAAAACTGTTGTAGAAGAGCCCACTCCTTGGAATTGACCGTTGCCCTATTGAGAACCAGTTTCCAACTTGAAATGAAAATCGCTGACAAGGCCGGTAATGACCGCTCTGCCCAGCAAAGGATCTTTGTGGCTTCCAGGAAAGTCACCTGGCTTCTGGAGGCACCCAGATGATTCAGATGCGCCACTGCCATGGAGTTGCCAGACTGAATCCAAATTAGGTGACCCTGAATGATAGGTGACCAATGCACTAGTAAAAATGGCTCTGAGTTCTAGACTATTGATTTGAAGACTGGATTCCCTGAGGGACCAGAGACCCGGAGTCATTTGGGTGCTGAAGGCGGCGCCCCACCCTGATGCGTCTGAGGTGATGTAATGCAGGGGAAACTAGCCACCAGCTAGGAACTTGCACACACCGGTTGAGCTCCTTGTGGTCCAACACCGACCTTCCTGAGACATCTTTCTTAGAGACCATAAAAAGGTAAAAATAAAAAATCTTAAAACACTTGGACCCTGGGATTGGCATGATTACCCCTTGAAGAAGCAGTGCATGGATTGCCTAAAAAAAAACGCTGATGCACGAGCCGGAGATGCAGGTGGGGAAGAAAGAACCAAAGTGAATCCTGTGTCCTGACCTGACGACCTTGTGAATCCCAGGTGTTGTCGACCTGAACCTTCCAGGTCTCCTGAAGCTGGAGGAGATGGCCCCCCATGCACCACAGATTTTAAGGTGGGGGAAAGCCTTCAGACCAAGTGCAATCGTGGTGGTAGGACCCTGGAGTATCCTGTGAGAAAGAGAGGATGATGCTTGTCTGGTTGAGGGTTGCTTAGCTCCCGTTGAGCAGAAAATATCCCTGCAGCCGGCCTGTAGAAAAACTTCTGAAAAGGCTGAAATTGAGTGTTTCTTGAGTGAATGCACTGGTTAAATTGAGGGGGGAGGGTGCTATGACCTCCTGTTGCCTCTGAGATTAACTCATCCAAACGCTTCCCAAAAGCTTGCCACCAGAGGACGGAAGTGCAACCAGCAATTTCTTGGAGGCTGAATCCGCCAACCAAAATTTTAACCACAGAAGCCGGAGAGTGGCTACTGCATTGGCCATTGCTCTAGCCGCTAAACGGGCTGACACAAGCAAAGTCTCATACAGGAACTTCAAAGCACCTGAGAGCTGAGAAGCAAGATTCAACAACTCCTCTCTGGAGGCTCCAGCTGATAGACCTTGCTGCAGCTGTTTTGGCTAGACAATACAGGCCTTATTGACACAAGAAGAGGCAAATGCAGGCCGCAGGGCAGCCCCGACCACCTTAAGAAAACATCAAGCCTGTCCGTGCTATCACTAGAGACTGCTGCATCCGAGACGGGGATGGCCGTGGACTTCATGAGTCGGGTCACTGGGGTGTCCACCGATCGGACCCCTGACAACTTTGTTAGTGATTCCATAGGAAAAGGCAAAGAGCATAAAGCCATCTGGTAGGAAACAAACACCTGTTTGAATGTTTTCCACTCCCTGGCAACCAGTTCCTCAAACTCTTGATGAGTAGGGAACACAAAACGCTGCAATCTGCTGCGTTGAAATGAAACCTCCTCCTGGGAGGCTGAGACATCCTCCTTCTTAACATGAAGGTAGTATCTGACAGCCCGGATAAGGGCTTGGACCGCCACTGCCGTTCCATCATTTCTGTTTGGCCCAGAGTCAGAATCAGAGCAGTCTCCAACTTGAAGAAGCTGTATCCTGGCATGGCGCTTCCATCTCCGACCACTGTTTGATTGGAGAGAGCTTGGGTGATAACGAGGAAGAGAGAACTCTAACCCTCTTATGCGATTCCTCCGTATGGGCTGTGCTGGATTCTGGGACGAGTGAGGCTGGGCAGCAAGCAGAGGCGGCATATGCTTTATGGCTAAAACTATAACCTGGGACAGTCTGGACAGGTAACCCACTGCTATTAAGAGAGACCTGGCCAAATCCAGAGTCACAGACTCCTGGCAGGAGGGGTCGGGCCCCCTGTCGTCAGATGGTAGCTACGCAGTGGAAACAAAGGGCATTGGGCTGGTCGTAAGAGAATTTCTTGTGGCTTAGGGTGTAGGCAAAATAAGTTGCCACTGCTTTGGACATGGGCGACTTTAACCCCTCATCCTTGGAAAGGGACATGGCTGCAAAGAGCGAGGGGCAGGGATAGATGGCCCAAAGAAGGCCAACTTACCACCCCAAGATGCTGTATCCTTCATGGAAGCCAGGAGATGTGCAGCGAGCAGCCAGTATACATAATGCCAGAAAATGATGATAAGGCTACATCCCCAACACAGGCCCGGGTTGCTGAAAGTCCTGCCCCGTCCTGTAAGGGGCCTGGAACCATTTTGGCGGTCCCCGCAGCAGAACAAGCCCTGGAGAGGGTGCAACCTAGTTGTGGCCTCCAGAAGCCGGGGACTAGATTTGAAATTGCGGCCACAGCTCTACGGTTGAAACAGTCCCAGAATGGCACAAAGCGAGTAAGGAGTGCCTGCAGCCCAAGCGCGGAACCATTGTACACTCCAGCAGACAGTGCCATGCCCGGATGTGCGGTACCACTAGATATGGGCGAATTTCTCAAAAATTCGATTCGGTCACTTCGCCGAATTTTCCGTCAAAATTCGTTTCGGTCCGAATTACTTTGGGACGAATCACGTTAAAAAACAGATATTTCCAGGCTGCACAGAGCCTGCAGGGTGCTGTAGAATGTTTTGCCATGCTTAAATATGAAGAGGGAGCTTGGTTTGGTCTTCATACAATGTTGTGTTTTAGTATGACACGCACATGACTGCCGCCGCTCTTAGAATCGCTTCACTATAAAATTCCCTGGGCACTTAAGAGGGCAAAACTGACCAAAAAAATCAAGCGGGAATGTAGCCTGATAAAGTCATGCCAGCGAAAGCTGGAAAAAAACAAGCTGAGAGCTCAGGTGGCAAGATTAGTGACAGAGTGTGCAGGTGACGGCGGCAGCCAAAGCAGCATGAGGTCAGAGAGTGGCACAATGACATTCTGGAGGTGGCAAAAACAGGAGTAGGCCACAGAGTGGCATAATGACACAGTGTGGAGGTTACGGCAGCAGCCACAGCAGCAGCATGAGGTCAGGCAGTGGCACAATGACATTCTGGAGGTGGCAAATACAGGAGTAGGCCACAGAGTGGCAAAAAGACAGAGTGTGGAGGTCACGGCAGCAGCAGCATGAGGTCAGGCAGTGGCACGATGACATTCTGGAGGTGGCAAAAACAGGAATAGGCCACAGAGTGGCACAAAGACACAGTGTGGAGGTGATGGCAGAAGCAGCATGAGGTCAGACAGTGGCACAATGACATTCTGGAGGTGGCAAAAACTGGAGTAAGCCACAGGGTGGCACAATGACACAGTGTGGAGGTCACGGCAGCAGCCACAGCAGCAGTATGTGGTCAGGCAGTGGCACAATGACATTCTGGAGGTGGCAAAAACGGGGATGGAGAGTGGCACAATGACACAGTGTTGATCCGGCAGGCAGCCACAGCACGCATGAGGTCAGGAAAGGGCCAAAAAATCTGGAGGGGGAAAAAAACAGGTAGGCCACAGAGGGGCCAATGACACATGGGGGGTCATGCACGCAGCATGGGGTCAGCAGTGGCAAATGACATTCTGGGGTGGCAAAACAGTAGTGGCCACAGAGTGCATAATGAACAGTGTGAAGTGACGGCAGAAGCAGCATGAGGCAACGGGGCAAAAAAAAATTTCGGGAGGTGGCAAAACAGGAGTGGCCACAGAGGGGCAAAATACACAGTGGGAGGTCACGGCAGCGCCACAGCACAGCGGGGTCCGGCAGTGGACAATGACAATCTGAGGTGGAAAAAAACAGGATGGGGGCCAACAGGTGGCTCAAGACACAGTGTTGAGGTCACGGCGCACACATGGGGTCAGGCAGTGGCACAATGACATTCTGGGGGGTGGCAAAAACAGGATAGCCCCACAAGGGCACAATGACACAGTCTTGGGGGTCACGGCAGCAGCAGAATGAGGCCCGGGCAGTGGCACAAAGACTTCGAGGGGGCAAAAAAAGGAGTAGGGCCCACAGGGGGTGCACAATGACACGTTTTTGGGGGGAAAACGGCAGCAGTAGCACGTGTCAGGCAGGGGCAAATACATTTTTGGAGGTGGCAAAACATAGTGGGGGCCGCAAAAGGCAAAATGACGAGAGTGGAGGTCATGCCAGCGCATGGGGTCGAGAGGGGCACAATACACAGGTGGGGGGCAGGGGCACAACAACAGCAGCAGCAGAGGTCAAGAGTGGCACAATGACCGTGGGGATTACGGAAAACAACAGCACAGCAGCATAAAGGTCAGGCGTGGCACAATGAAATTTGGGGTGACAAAACAGGAGTAGTCCACAGAGTGGCCCAAAATGACACATGGGGAGAGCACGGCACAGCACATGGGCAGGCAGGGCACTGACTTTTTTGGAGGTGGCAAAACAGGATAACCACAGAGTGGCACATCCCCACGTTGGAGGGCACTGCGCACCACGAGTCAGCGGGGCAAAATCATTCGGGGTGCTTAAACAGGTAACCACAGATGGCACAATAAACACAGTGGGGGGCACGGACACAGCACGGGTCAACAGGGCACAAGACTTTTTGAGGTGCAAACAGAGTAGGCCACAGAGTGGAACAAGCAGAGGGGGGCGGCACAGCAGCATGGGTCAAGAGGGGCACAATAACACAGGGGGGAGGGCACAGCAGAAACAACCAGCGAAAAGAGGTCAGGAGTGGGCCAATACAAAGTGGTTTTGTCGCATCAACGCAGCAGCAGCATGAGCGGCATTGGCACAAGACATTCGGGAGGGGAAAAACAGGAGAAACCACAGAGTGGCACAAACACAGTGTGGAAGGCTTTCCCCAGCAGAAATGAGGGGGCCCTTGGGCACAATGACATTCTGGGGGGCAAAACAGGAGGGGCCCCCAAGAGTGGCACAATGACACAGTTGGGGAGGCACGACGCAGCAGAAATAGGTCAGGCAGTGGCACAATACATTCTGGGGTGGCTAAAACAGGAGTAGGCCACAGAGTTCACAATGACACAGTGGGGGGGCACCGCAAGCCGGGGTCGGGCCCAGGCCAATGACTTTTTTGGAGGGGGCAAAACAGTAGTACCCCCCCAGAAGGGCACAAGAAGAAGGGGAGGTCATGCACACAGCAAGGTCAAGATGGAACAAGACACAGTTGGGGAGGACAGGGCAGCAAAAAAGCAGCACATGAGGCAGAGTGGCCAAGACACAGTGTGGATTTGACCCAACAGCAGCAGCCATGGGGCCCAGGCAGGGCAAAATGACATTCTGGGGGTGGCAAAAACAGGGAGCCACAAGTGGCATAATGACAAGATGGAGGGATGCAGCACCCGCAGAGTCAGGCAGGGGCACAATGACTTCTGGGGGGGCAAAAACAGGAGTAGGCCACTAGTGGCACAATAAATGTGGGGGGCATGGCAGCAGCACATGGGGGTCGGGGCATGGCCAATAATTTCTGGAGTGGCAAAAACAGGAGAAGGCCACAGAGGGGGCAAAATGACACAGTGTGGAGGGCAGGGGCACAGCAGTATGAGGTCGGGGCAGGGGCACAATGACTTCTGGAGGGGGAAAAAACAGGAGAAGGCCACAGATGGCACAATGACAGTGGGGAGGTTACGGCACAGCAGATGAGGCAGACTGGCACAAGACATTCTGGAGGGGGGCAAAACAGTAGTGGGCCACAAGTGGTACAATGACAAAGAGTGAAGGTGAGGGGCAGCAGCAGCATGAGGTCAAGAGTGCAAAAAGACTTTTTTGGGAGGTGGCAAAACAGGGAGAAAAGCCACAATGGCACAATGACACAGTGTGGGGGGCACGGGCAGCCACGCAGCAGCAGAGGTCAGGCAGGGCACTGAATTTGGAGGTGGCAAAACAGGAGTAGGCCAAGAGGGGCCCCACAATGAAAGAGTGGAGGTGACAGCGGCAGGAGCAACAGCATGGGGTCGAGAGGGGCACAATGACACAGTGTGGAGTCAGGGCACCACACCCGCAGCATGTGGCACAAGAAAAAGTTATGGGGGTTGGGTGCAATCGGGCCAGGACGACGGTAGGCTAAGTAGGCGACCGCCTAGGGACCACTTCTTTTAAGGAATAAAGGGGGCCCAAAAAGAAGTATGGGAGGGGCTAAATTTTCATTGGGAAGGATTGGGGGCGCTACATGCCTTATTTGCCTAGGGAAACCAAATACTATGTCCCAACCCCGGGTGGCAATACTGTCCTGGTAAAGATGGTTTTGCAATGGAGAAACGCAGCAGATGTGTGGCACAGGCGGGGGGCGGCATCAGAAAGGGCTGACGGGTATTTTGAACCAGACTCATTTCCCCAATTTTTGGTTGAGGCGCAGGCTGATGTGTTGACCCTAAGCTTTGGGTGTGGAAATCCGGGCGGAACCACCCTAAACTTTTGAAAAGGAAAATTTTCCCATTTTAACCTGGAAAAGGGGGGGTTCCCCTTTGGGGGAACGAGGCCCCCGCCGCACTGAACACCCGCTCTATGCCACACACGGCCTGGCAGGACACTTCTCCACTGCAAACTCGGCAATTTCGGCCACACACCCATTTTGGCTGCCCAGTATCAAGCGGATTTCTAACTGGGGGGGCAGAGTGCTTCCAATGGGCCACCACCTGTTGGTTTTCAGGGCTGTCCGGGTCCTGCTGCTGCTGCTTTTGGCGACTACCCTCCTCACTGGGGCGGGTAAGGAAGCGCTCATCAGTACCCAAACTTGGGTTTGCTGCGATGGAGCGGTACTGCTCTTCCCCCCCCCCCCCACCTTCCCCCAGCAGCCGCGCAGATACGGGCACTGAAAACCCCCCGGCAACCTTTAGAGGGGGGAGATGCCGCACATGGGCAGGGGGCCCAACTACTACGGAGGATTTCCCTTAGTATTTAGTTTGTCCTCCTCTCAATAGCTAAAAAAAGGGCTCCCATTTTGGACCGGTACGAGGGTCCAATAGGGTGGAGAGCCAGAATCATCCCTCTGCCGGATGCTCTATTCGGCTGTAACTACCGGGCAAATCAGCATGCTGCGGGCCATCTGCAAAGTGACTCCGAGGGGCTCCGCCTCCACCCTCCACTGTATACTGCCTGGTCTTGCGGGCATCCCTCGTCTTCCTCATCTCCATCCCTCCTCCAGCAGCTCCTCTCCCCCTCTCTTGTCACCTGGGAAAAAAACCACTCATTTCACCATACAATGTTTTCTGCTCCAAGGGTCCTCCTCCTCCTCTCCTCCTTTTCAGTCCCCACCGGACCATGGGCCCAAGAGATGTAGTCCCACGTCTCCATCCCCTGCCCAACAGATTTTTTCAGATTTGTTCCAGGACATGAAGCAGGGAAGACTTATTCATCCCGTATCCTGGCAACTGACAAAAAAACACGCCCCTCGAATGGGCCCCAAAAAACGGCAGGTGTCAAGCATGGCCACGGCTACTCAAAAATTACACAGGGGGGTACTCCTGTCCACCGGATCTCAAAAAATCTTTTAAAGGGCCTTTCTCCTGTTCATACAGTGGTCCCAAAATGTCAGGGTGGAATTCCAAAGGGGGAAACATCGCATTCAAGTGTGTTGGGGGGGCCGTTCTAAAAAACCGCTGCAACTTGAGAGGGGGTTCCTGGCTTTGTAGGGAAAGGATGAAGGCATGCACAGTTTCCTGGGGCCCTTTTCAGAATCTTCTGAAGATCGTAAAACTTTAGGAACCTTTTCACAACCCGATTGAACAAGCTCCATGCAGGGGGGCCCTGGACCATCCCTCCTCGGTGCCGGGCGGGGCACCATGTTACTCCCATTTCCTCACCATGGGTTTCCAAAATTTGCATTGGCGCGGAAAAGCCACACATCGATTTTTTTGCGCTGACACGGGGGTTTTCCCCCCCGGTGTGACTTCGTTCACAGGCAACCAGGTTTTTGAACTAGTGACCTGCGTGCCCTAAACATGTGGATGATGGGGCAGACTTGTGGAGGGGTGAGATGGGGTGGGTGGTGGGGGAGGAGGAGGCGGGCATTGCCCCAGGACACAGTTTGACAACGTGGAGGAGAAAGCAGCGTCTCCTTCCAAGTTGTTTTTTGTGCCTGGGCAGGAAGCACATTCCCCTAAAGGGCCGAAAAGGACGACTGGGCCCGACCGTGTTACAGCTCCAACGCCGGGCTGCCAAGCACCTTGGAACAAACCATACTCAA
>JAODAL010061803.1:0-20105 GCA_025379985.1 Phyllomedusa bahiana | reverse complement strand
AGGAGACCCCGACACTGGGTGGAGCCGCACACCCCTTTGGAACTTTGGGGAGCCTCAACGCCCCCTTTCTCAAGCATGTGTGGAACAAGTTCACAGTAACTTATATATATTATCACTATTGCTTAATAAAACCATACCAAACTCGAAACCATGCAATTCCTTACTTATTCCAAATCACAGAAACACACGAAGGTTGAAACTTTCATTTAAAGGGGTTGTCTCACTACAAGGATTGCTTTTTATGTTAAAGACCTCATCACGCCACTGCCTGTCCTCGGACGCACAGCGTCGTAGGCTGTGCGCCCAAAGAGCTGCCGGAGGAGCGCGGACTGAAGAGATGTCACCCAAAGGGACGGCTCGCCGGGGGAGTTAAGGTGAGTTTAAATTTTTGTTATTTTTAATGGAGTTTACCTCCTTCCCCATATCCTGCCTGTCCCCCTATAAACTGCCCGTCCCCATATAAACCTGTGTTGCCCCTATATACCTGCCTGTGCCCCCCTTATCCTGCCTGTGCCCCTTTATCTGACCGGCCCATAAAAAATGCCTGTGCCCCATTACCTGCCTTGCCCTATAAACTCCCGTCCCCCTATATACCTGCTTGTGCCCCTATAAACTCCCTGTCCCCCTAAAAACCCTCCCTTGCCCCTATATACCTGCCTTCCCCCTATAAACCTGCCCTGGCCCCTATAAACCTCCGGCTCCTATATACCTGCCCTGTCCCCCTTTTTTACCTGCCGTGCCCCTTTTTACCTGCCTGAGTGGCCCTAAATACCCCTGATGTCCCTTATCTTTACCTCCCTGAAAGACCCTAATCTATATACCAGTTGAGTGCCCCTAATCTATGTACCGCCTGAGGTTCTTTATATTATTATCTGCCAGAATAACCCTATATCAAAATTTACCGCCTGGAGTATCCCTTATTATATACCTGCCTGGAGTGCCCTATATCTTTAAAACCTCCCATAGTACTCTTATCTATAACCCCCTAAGGACCCCCATTTTTATATCCTGCCTAATTTAGGGGAACTATACACCTTCCTAACTGGGGGGACTTTTTATACCTATAAGTAAGGGGGTTTTTGGAAATGTGAGGGGTTCAAGATTTTTGTCCAATCTGCAGGGACGGGATTGGGCCGGGGATATAAACATGAAGGTGTAACCGATGGAGAAGAAAAGGGAAAGTGAACGATGCGATCAAAAAGGCGTCCCTGTGAGTCACTAAATGTAACTGCAGGTAATCACTTATATTTCGCAGAGCATCTAATTTCAACTAGTTTCACCACTATCTGGTCACTGTAGGCGGGAAAATCTCAAAGGCCTGTGTACAGCTGATGGTCCATGTGGGGGGTTTTTTTGGTCAGGTCTGGAGGATTTTTTTGAATTTAATGTAATAGTTTCGGGTCTTGGTTTTATAGGAGTTTTTTTTAGTAACAATCATTCGTCTGGTAGATTTGCTCCATGTGTAGGTGTATGATTTGGTGACTTATTTGTGAGGTATTACACTGTCATATGTAGGTTAGAGGTTTTGAAAAAGTAAATTTGTCATCTCTAATTTTCATTGTGCAGCGACTGCTGAGGTGATGGACGGGATCTATGTGGAATGTGCAGAAAATTAGTGACAGGAACAGAAATTTTTTCTCTGTAAAAACACATCATGCCGCAGTTCACAATGAAAAATGCTGTGTGAACCCAGCCATATTGAGCAAAACACAAAGGGCTCGGGCCCCGGATGTTTTAGGACCCTAGCAACGCCCCTGGACATGATGGATATTACTTGGGGATTGCAATATGATATTTTGCTGGATAATGTCAATTTTCTCTTTGAAGTGAGTGACCAGATCTTCAGCACAGAGGTCCATGAGCATTAGGCCCAAATAGGGAGTGGAAAGTATCAAACAGTCGTTTGGGTTGTTGTGTAAATCCTGAACATGAATTTGTAATGGAGAAAGTCTGCAGGTATCTTTGACTTTCTCCACAGACGTTCAGCACACCAGGAACATCGCTGCAGGAAGCAAATCTGAGGCGTGTGCTAAGTGCTGCTGGCACTGGTGGTGCGGTGTGTGAGTGGTGCCAATATGTCCTGGGTGGTTGAGAGAGCTTCATTATGCCTTTAAAACTATGCCCATATGATGAGGTCATGTCTTTGGAAGCTTCTAATAGGTTTATTGGCAGCATCTGAATTGCTTAGAGACACACCTGTGGATGTATTTTAAATGCACACCAGAAACACAATGCTTCTGTGTGCAACATCATGGAAAAGTCTAAAGAAATCAGCCAAGATATCAGGAAGAGAATTGTGGACTTGCACAAGTCTGGATCCTACTTGGGTGCAATTTCCAGATACCTGAAGGTTTGTATGCAAGTACTAACAAGCTGGGAATGTCCAGCCATCAAACCACTCAGGAAGGAGATGCGTTCTGTGTCTCAGAGATGAATGTGCTTTGGTCCGACATGTGCATATCAACCCAAGAACAAAAGCGAAAGACCTTGTGAAGAAGCTGGCGGAAGCTGGTAAGATTGTGTCATTATCCACAGTGAAACGGGTAATTTCTCAACATGGGCGGAAAGGCCACTCTGCCAGGAAGAAGCCATTACTCCAAAAGAAACATATAGAAGCCAGGTTGATGTTTGCAAATGCACACAGGAGCAAAGACCTATATTTTTGTAGACATGTCCTGTGTTCTGATGAAACTAAAATTGTACTGTTTGGCCATAATGACCATCGTTATGTTTGGAGGAAAAAGGGAGAAGCCTAGAAGCCTAAGAACACCATCCCAACTGTGAAATACGGGGTGGCAGCATCATGTGTTTTTTTTTTTTTTTTTGCTGCAGAATGGACTTTGCAGAGAGTAATGTAAAAAAATTCCTTAAAAAATTCTCTCTCCCACATTATTCTGGCATTTGGCAAATATAAATAATTTTGCTTCCTAATTGACCTAAAACAGGTAAGGTTTATTCTGATTTCATGACAGACAGTTAGAAAAACATGCAAAAGTGTCTTTTTATATAGTGTATGGAAACTTCTGGTTTCAACTAAAATATACAGTACTTTCATTATATTTTCTGTACTGTAGTTCTGTGTGTCTCCATAAACTGTGTCAAGCCCAGAAGATCATGTGACCAAATAGGTGTGACTTTTCTGGACAGTCTTTGAAGCCACTCCCCTTTGTCCTGTCCCCTAAGACTTTTAACATAAGGGAGGAAACAGGGGGCATGTACTGAGGTTGAGGGATAGGAAGTGAGACAAAGTATCCTTGCGCTTGCAGTTTTTCAGGACAAAGGGAAATAGCTCTCAAACAGGAAATGCTGCTGCTCAGCTGGAGAAAAGGGAGGCAACATATGGCAAAGGATAAGCCCAAATTAGCACAGATAACATCGCATCAAGCAAGCTGTATGAGAATTTTTTGGGGTTTGTTGGGGTTTGCTGGACAAGCCTTTTAAGCACATCCCCATATCTTATCAGTAAGGCCCACTACATATTTCAGGAATTTGGGGTCACCTTTGCATACTGCATCTCTTTGAGGTCAGTTTTGCTGGAAATTCCTGTGAAAAACAGGCTGGTCGATAGATATTCCTTTTAAGTTTTCTGCACAATACGGACTCTGATGGAAAGGACAGGGGATGTTACATTTAATAGACATTAACTCTGTTTGATTCCATGAAATAAATCTCATTCCATTCAGTACATGTGAGCAATGATTGGACACCCAGGAATGATAAGCCAGTTAACATCGCTCGCGCAAAAGTTCTTTTAATCCAGGCATGGATATTTCCTGCGCGTGACACACTGAGCCAGTATTTATCTGCAATCATGTAAGTAAGGATTTAATTGCTTTGTTTGGCTAATTGAGAGGCGCTGCGAGGCCAGGCAGTTATGAACATTGAATGAATGTACAAATATGCTGATCAGATGGCAATGAATGAAACACTCATCTGAAATCTGAAAAACAAGATTTGAAAAACATTGAAAACCCTCAGTTTTATCTCCTAGTCCTGAGCAATTAAATGCTATTGAAATGCAGCCTCTCCTCCTACAGACACACAGTAAAGAGTCTCTTAGTCACACACAAATGAGATGGAGGGGGATTGGATGAGTGCCAAGGAAAATTCCCCGGAAGAGATTATCCATGGTGTAATAATAACAAGGCACTGACGTTCCTGAAGTCAGCTCTTCTTTTGAGGGTCAAATAATATAACAGAACAATTTACCAGCGTCTCCGACTGGTGACTCTCCAGCTGTGGTGACACTACAACTCCCAGCATCTTCTGCAGGAAAAGCACAGTTCACAGGAGATATTAAATACTGTCTAGGGGAGGTGGAGATTGCTTAAAGCAGAGAGCCCATTTAGGGTGGGTACACAGAATAAAGATCATCTACCAGATATAGGGAACGATTATATGGGACAAATCTGCTGCAGATTTCCTCACAGACTTATCATGGATTTTATTTGGGATATTTCTAAATTGACTTTAACTGGAAAAGGCAAAATGCACAGGAAAGGTTTATCTGTAGATTTTGCTTTCTCTTATTGAAGTCAATGTAGGAACCAAATGTACCAAATACCAAAATCCACAGCAGATCCACCCCATATAAACGTACTTTGAGATATGTGTCTGCAGCAAAATATGCACAGTGACATAGAGAGTTTGCTGTTGACGGAGACTAAATTGTGAATGTTGTTCCTTTATATGTGAAATCCATAGTTGACGACATTGCCCAGCAAACCAACAGAACCAAGAAAATTTCTCACATATCTTACCTAAGTCTTCCTTCATCTCCTTATGATGTTATCTGTGCAATTTTTGCATTTTCTGTGCTATATGTAGTCTCCCTTCCCTGCAGCAGAGCAGCAGCATTTCCTGTTTTCCTTTGCCATGTACGGCCCAGAATCCTTTACTATATTGTAGTTACGAGCTGGCCCCAAAAGAAATTTTGCTATATGGTAAAACCATTTTGAAGAGGTTGTCCATTAAAAAAAAATTATATTGCATTGGAGCCAAGGGGCCCCCCAAAAAAAACTGATACTTACTTAGCTGTTCCCTGCCACTCTGGAGCTCCCAGTGATCCATGCCTCTTAATTTCTGGGGTCTCATTCCAAGCACTAGCCTCTCCTCTGTGTTAGGAGAAAAACCTAGAAATGAATCGCCAGGAGCTCTAGAGTGGCAGTGACAGGAAACAGCTTAGTAAGTATCATTTTTTTTTTTTTCGTTTTATGGACAACCCATGCCTCAATGCAGAGTGATTTTTTTTTAATGGAAAACCCCTTTAATGTTCTTATTAGGTAGTCTGAGTCAGTGAAGGCTAGTATTTCATGGTAGGGCCCTGTTTTATTTTTCACTGGGCCCCTTTTTTGTATGTATGATCTAGAGCCCAGGCTTTTAAGATGACTAGACTGCAGATGGGCATGTAAAACGACAAGCACACGTTACCACAATGTTCATCTTAACTACTCTGATGCTGCACTCTCTTTCTCAATAATTCTAGAAAATTCTTATAATTTCTGTGAGTTAAGTTCATCGTTTGGCGAGCAGCTGCTGATGTCCTCTTCTCTTTGATCATTATGATTACAGAGCTACCGGTCTGGCAAGTTCCCACCTAATCTTTGCATTAAGCAGTATGTGCTAACTGCATGTATTGAAATTGCAGTAATTAACTCAGCCATGGAAGGACTTTTTTCCTGTAAAAGGGGTCACCAGGTTGGGCTGCCTGTGGCAAATCAACACAGTAACTTCATTTTAAAATATGAAACATGGAATTGAAATTGAATTCATACTGCCTGGAGCTCACATGTTAAGTGATTGTAATTCTGGAGTTCCTTCTTAAATGCAAATGCAGGAACATCATTTGTTTACTTGTATAAGTGGGCGATGACACAAGCAGTTCCTGTGATTAGTAACTCCACAAATTATATAGGCAGATAAATAGGCAGACCTGTCCTATAGGTAGGTAGACCCCCATTAGATAAATATTTAGACAACCTACCTCATGAATTTGGTGAGTATTTCCCTAATCTGATCGGCAAACTATGGCTCTGGTTTATGGTTTGATAGTCAGATTATGGTTATAGTTCCTTCCTTTGTGTCGGACAACTCTGCATGGTCCTTAGTTTCTCTATCTGTTGACAAATTTCTCCTGCTATGTTCCTGACCCTGCCTTGCTTGTCGCCTGACCAGACTTGTTGCTCATGTCCTGACTATGCCGATGTCTCATCCGCTGCACCACGCTGCCGACTTGTCGCCTGTCACCTGGAGGACCTACTTCGGGGGTAGCGAGCTGGGGGTTCCCAGTCAGCAAAGTCCAACTGGCCTTGTGGCAGCCTCTGGTGGATACCAGGGGGCCCCGTAGACTCTGCTTCTCTGCATAGGTTAAGCCAACCTTCCCAGGTGATCAAATGGATCCATCATCTGTCCTCTGAGCTAGCCCGTGTGACAACAGAGATGAGCCTCTGCTGCTTCCAACATGCTGTAGGCCACAGGTCGAGGACACCCTGCAGATTGCTCGGGACAATGGGAATCTGTGACTGACCTGTAGGATTCTTAACATGGCACCTCATGGCAAAGAACTCTCTGAGGATCTAAAAAAATTGTTGCTCTACATAAAGATGTCCTAGGCTATAAGAAGATTGCCAACACCCTAACACTGAGTTGCAGCACGGTGACCAAGACCATACAGTGGTTTTACAAGACAGGTTCCATTAAGAACAGGCCTCACTGTGGTCAACCAACAAAGATGAATGCTCGTGCTCAGCGTCATAGCCAGAGATTGTCTTTTCAAAATAGACATATAAATGCTGCTGGCATTGCTGCAGATGTAGTGTACAGGAGTGTACACTCCTAACTGTATTTGGGCCCCTGATAATAGTTACTGTGGAAGCCATTGTTTGTTATGTGCAGTATAACTATTGCATCAGGATATTGCTAAGCTATGATGCTGATCTACGATCACAAGGGTTAATATACAGTGTAAGCCTGAAGCAGAGTTAGTGGTTACCTATGCTGCTAGGGTGTGGCCAGAGGATACAAATATAGGTACCCAGGTGGGGGGAGTTGAGTTAGTTTGGAGCGAGTTGTTCAGTGAAATTGCTCAACCAAATATGTGTAACCCTGGACTTATTTTTGGTCCAAATATAGCTTCTATTCCTCTTTGCCCCAACTTTAAAGAAGGACAAACTTAGGAAGCTAGAAGTCCTGCCACCTCTGCTACAGGCTTTACATATGGACTGTAAAGCGCTTTCCTGGAACGCTTATATTTGGGTATGAGATCTAGCATGGAGTAAAGAACTGTTTGCACTGCACCATCTCGTCTCCTGTCTATTATTCTGCTGACAACACCAAGGACACCTCAACCACCATCTGGACAGGTAGGTGTATATACAGAATGTGTCCCGGGGGAACACTGGAGGAACACCACCTACTCCTATACAAGCCCCTATTCACTGCAACTGTGCCAAGGAGAATACGAGAGTTTGGATGTCTAGCCACCATGACACCGAACTATCAGTCCCATTCTCTCCTCTTCAACCCTGGCACCTTACACAGAGGTTAAAAGAGTGGGGAGTAGCAGTCTGTCTGTTCTAGAACATTTGCCATTCATCAAATTAGTCTGCAGGGCTGTAATCCCAGAAGGAGTCCTCTTCTAAAGATGATACACAAGAAAGGCCCCAAATAGTTTGGTAAAGACAAGCAAACTAAGGACATGGATTACTGGAACCATGTCCTGTGATCTGATGAGACCAAGATACTTTTATTTGGTTCAGATGGTGTCAACCGTGTGTGGCAACAACCAGGTGAGGAGTACAAAGACAAGTGGATCTTGCCTACAGTTCATCGAGGGAACCATGAATGCCAACATGTACATTGACATACTGAAGCACAGCATGATCCCCTCCCTTCAGAAACCACAAGAAAGTATTCCAACATGAAACACACCAAACACACCTCCAAGATGACCGCTGTCTTTCTACAGTAAATGAGGGTGAAGGTGCTGGACTGGCCAAGCATGTCTCCTTCTTCTTCCTCCAAATACTACAAGTGTTGATATCAAAAAGTTCTATTTTGGTCTCATCTGAACACATGACCTTTCCCCATGCCTCCTCTGTATGATCCAGATGGTCATTGGTGAACATCAAACGGGCCTGGACATGTGCTTGCATGCCCTGCGGGATTTTAATCCATGAAGGCGTAGTGTGTTATTAATGGTAACCTTTGAGACTTTGGTCCCGGCTCTATTCAAGTCATTGACCAGCTCCTCCTGTGTAGTTCTGGGCTGATTTCTGACATTTCTCAGAATTATCCTTATCCCATGAGGCAAGATCCTGCATGGAGCCCAAAACCGAGGAAGATTAGCAGTCATCTTGTGTTTCTTCCATTTTCTAATAATTGTGCCAAAAGTTCTCATCAAGCTGCTTGCCTCGAGTCCTGTAGCTCATCCCAGCCTTATGCAGGTCTACAATTTTGTCTCTGGTGTCCTGAGACAGCTCTTTGGTCTTGGCCATGGAGGAGAGGTTGTAGTGTGATTGATCGGGTGTGTGGACAGGTGTCTTTTATACAAGTGACAAGTTCAAACAGGTACAATTAATACAGGTAATGGGTGCAATGTAGGAGAGCTTCTTAAAGTAAGAATAATAGGTCTGTGAGAGCCAATATCCTTGCTTGTTGGTAGGTGATCAAATACTTATTTCATGCAATAAAATGCAAATTAATATTCTCAAAGTCATACAATGTGATTTTCTGGATTTTTCTTTAGATTCTGTCTCTCACAGTTAAAGTGTACCTACGAAAAAAAAGGTGGAAAAACTTGAAAAATTGCCAGTGTATCAAATACTTATTTTCCCCACTCTATTTAGTAGTAAATGCTTATCTAAACCTTTCTTGAAATCCTCAACTGTTCCTGCTGTGACCAGCTCCTCAGACAGCTATTCCACTGATTCACAGTTCTTATAGTGAAGAAGGCTTTTCTCCTCTGAAGACTGAATCCTTTTTTCTCCAGATGAAGGGAATGCCCCCTTGTCTTTTGAGGTGATTTTACATAAAATAGCTTTTAACCATACTTTTTGTTAGGGCCATTAATATGCTTATTTAAATATATCATGTCTCCCCATAGCCATCTTTTCTCAAGTCTAAATAAGTTTAATTCTCCATTCTCCTTATTAGTTTGGTTGCTCATCTTTGCACTTTCTCTATCTCCATTACATCCTTTCTATAAACTGGAGTCCAGAATTTAACAGCATATTCCAAATGAGGCGGCATCATTGGTTTATTGTAAGAGGACAGAAGGGATTGTGGTGGACCAGAAATATGTGTCACCAAGGACCCTGGCATTGGTGAGGTGAAAACCTGTAGTTTCAGGTGTCAGCAGCAGTAGGTTGCTGACACACGTTTTCTGTTAGTATGCTTGCAGAGCAAGTAGTCTGGGTCTGGTTTTCACAGGAGCAGTCATAGAGTTGGGCGGGTGACTGCTCCCACATCTTCAGAGTCCAGGCCGGAGTTTTGGCTGCTGTATGTAAGCCTGGAGATCAGGTGGGAGGGTGTGTGATTGATTGTCTGTGTTGCTGGGAGGGTGCTGGTGTGCACAGGAGAAGATCCCAGGAACAAACTACATGCCGGTCTCAGTTGGAGACAAGGAGGGCTGGAGGCCTGAACTGGACACAGGACTGTAAGTGTTCCACACGGACTGTGTAAAACTGTTTTATTTTCTCTGCATTTTGGCTGAATTTAAACCCACGTTTATGTTGCTGTTTATCTAAGGCTGAAATAAACGCCTGAACAAAGCTAAAGGACTGGTCCTGTGTTATCCTACCACCGAGCTGATCCCTTACAATTGGTGGAGGTATGCAATGGGCATCTCTGGCACTGGTTGTGCTGCAGACAACAGTGCATAGAACGTACAGCAGCGACATTTAAAGGGCCGGAAGCCTAAAGTTTGCTACTACTAACGGACACAGTTTTTTGCCTGAAGAGACTGTGTGGCTGCTGTTTTTTTTTTTTTGTGTTTGTAAATAGTAATGTCCTGGGTTAAGGCTGCAACTGAGATCTCCACTACATCCGCCTCCATGGTGGAACTAATTAAACACCTAGTGCACGCAAAAGCATCAGCAAGCCATGGCTCAACAGCAGCAAGCCATGGCTCAACAGCAGCAGACCCATAAAGAGGCTTTACAAGTGCAGCAGCAAGCCCATGCCGAAGCCATGCAGGCTCAGCAGGAAACCAACCGGTTGCTGATTGAACAGGTGACCCGGGAAAAGCCAGCGCCTCCAGTGACTAGCAACGTACACAATGCCAGAAGGAGCGTGAGGGAAGCGTTGCAAAAACTGACAATGGAGGAAGACGTCGAGTCGTACCTCACTGGGTTTGAGCGGTTGGCAAACCAAGAACAGCTACCACCGGGTCAATGGGCAGAGGTCTTAGCCCCATTTCTAACCGGAGAACCCCGGAAAGCTTATTGTGACCTTTCCCTCCAGGATGCTAACGAGTACCCAAAGTTGAAAGCAGAAATCCTGGCACGACTTGGGGTTACCATGGCGGTACGGGCCCAGCGGGTCCACCAATGGACTTATCGTACGGACAAGCCTACCAGGTCCCAGATGTTTGATTTATTTCATCTGGTGCAAAAATGGCTACAGCCGGATGTATGCACCCCGGCTCAGATGGTGGACCGAATAGTCATGGATCGGTTCATACATTCCCTACCCCGACCTATCCAAACCTGGGTGGCCCAAGGGGACCCGCAGTCAGTCGATAGCCTGGTGAGCTTGGTGGAACGATTTCACACTGCTGAGAACGCCCGAGGCCCTGCAGGAGTTCGAAAGTCCACCTACTGGGAAAGCCCAAAAAACTCGGAGAAACCAGGACAGCAGAGTCTTCCGCTGAGTCGCCCTAAAGGAAGGGTGGTGCAAGAACCCTGGAAGCAAGGGGGACTCTGGGAGGTGGTTTGTTGGGGTTGTCATTCCCCAGGACATCGGGTTTCCCAGTGCCCCCATACTACGGAACCGATGGACTGCTCAGCAGGACGGCGGTCTTCCTTGTTTGCCCACACCGCATGTGGCGCGGTTCCCTGCATGGAGGTGGGGCCCCAGTTCTGCCAAGTGACGGTCAATGGGACTCCGGTTTCAGGACTGTTGGACTCGGGGAGTCGGGTTACGCTCCTCTCAGCTGCTATTACACATGAGGTGATCCCAGGGAAGAGCGTAGGGGTTACCTGTATTCATGGGGACACTAAGGGTTACCCAGTGGCTCGGGTAATCATGGAAACAGAGCAGGGAGTTAGGTCCCACCAGGTAGGGGTGGTCCCCTCCTTGATGTATGATATAATAATCGGGCATGATTTTCCATTGTTCTGGCCTCTGTGGGAACGGGCACTACCACGGAACCCATCGCCTACTCAGGAGCCCCTACAGCGTGCGGTCACCCCGTCGGGGACTGAGCCAGAGGGTGACCTGGGGTTTCCCTTTTCTGTGTTAATTGGGGACAATGAGGGGGAAAACCCCGACGAGGTAGTCCCCGATTTAGAGGTGTCCCGGGAAAACTTTGGGTCGGCCCAACTCCGGGATGAGACGTTGAGAGAGGCCCGAAGGAGTGTGGTGGTAGTAAATGGGGTTCCCCAAGAGCCTGGGGTGGAAAAGAGGTACCCCCACTTTGCCATGAATGGGGATCTGCTAGAACAACTCGTAGTGCCTAAACCATACAAGAAGATGGTGATAGATCTGGCTCATTCTCATATGTTAGGGGGGGCACTTGGGGTCAGAGAAGACCCAGGAAAGGATCCTTCAAAGATTCTATTGGCCGGGGCTTTTCCAACAGGTTGCCAGTCCTGCCCCGTATGCCAGATCACCTCCCCGGTAGCCCACTTCCGCAGCCCCCTGATACCACTTCCGATTATTGAGGTGCCCTTTGATAGAATTGCCATGGATTTGGTAGGACCCCTGGTGAAGTAGCCAGAGGACACCAGCTTATCCTGGTCATAGTCGATTATGCAACCCGGTACCCAGAGGCAGTCCCACTCAGAAATACTTCTTCCAAGGGCATAGCCAAGGAGTTGTTTCAGATGTTTTCCAGGGTTGGGATACCTAAGGAAATTCTGACTGACCAGGGGACCCCGTTCATGTCAAGGGTGATGCGGGACCTCTGTAAAGTGTTAAAAGTTACCCAGCTCCGCACCTCTGTTTATCATCCACAAACCGACGGGCTGGTCGAACGTTTTAACAAGACCCTGAAGGCTATGTTAAAACGAGTAGTTGAAAAGGATGGTCGAGACTGGGATTATCTACTACCCTATCTGCTGTTTTCCATCAGGGAGGTGCCCCAAGCGTCCACAGGGTTTTCCCCATTTGAGTTGTTATATGGCAGACACCCCAGGGGGTTGTTGGATGTTGCCAAGGAGACCTGAGAAGGGGAGGTCACTCCGTATAAAAGTGTAATAGTGCATATCGCCCAGTTGCAGGAGAGAATAGCCAAGGTGATGCCTATTGTGAAGGAGCATCTTCTTCAGGCTCAAGAGGCCCAGGCAAGGGTCTATAATAGGTCAGCCCGTCTCAGGCAGTTTAACCCGGGAGACCGAGTTCTGGTGCTAATACCCACAGTAGAAAGCAAGTTTCTTGCAAAATGGCAAGGGCCGTACATGGTAGTCGAAAAAGTGAGCGAAGTGAATTACAGAATACACCCACCAGGCAGGAGGAAGCCCTACCAAGTGTATCATGTGAATTTGTTAAAACCCTGGAAAGATAGGGACCCTCTAGAAGCCACGTGCGCTGTGGCCCAACATACACCAGCGATTGAGGAGGTCAAAGTGGCGGAGACCTTGTCGCCATCTCAGAAGCAGCAGTGTAAACAGTTGCTTCTACAGAATAGAGATTTATTTACAGAATCCCCAGGTCGAACCACAGTCGTCGAGCATGAGATAATCACTGACCCCCAGGTAAGTGTCAATTTAAAACCCTATACGGTGCCCGAGGATCGCAGGGAGATCATTGCGAAGGAGGTCCAAAGGATGTTGGCCCTAGGGTAATCGAGGAATCAAAAAGTGGGTGGTCTAGTCCCATAGTCCTCGTCCCGAAGCCCAATGGGGAATGGCGATTCTGTAACGATTATCACAAACTAAACGAGGTGTCTAAGGTAGATGCCTACCCCATGCCCAGGGTAGATGAATTGATAGAGAGACTGGGTCCAGCTCGGTATATCACGACCCTGGACCTTACCAAAGGGTATTGGCAGATTCCATTGTCAAAGGAGGCTAGGGAGAAGACCGCGTTCTCCACGCCTGAAGGGTCTTTTCAGTATGTCCGGATGCCTTTTGGTTTAAATGGAGCCCCGGCCACGTTCCAGAGGGCCATGGACCGGGTGTTGCGGCCCCACAGGAAATATGCGGCAGCCTATCTGGATGACATAGTCATTTTTAGTCAGGACTGGGAAAGTCATCTGTCTAAGGTTCAGGCTGTCCTGCGGGCCTTAAGGAAGGCGGGTTTCACGGTTAACCCCAGCAAGTCGGCCATAGGGATGGAAGAAGCCTGGTACTTAGGGAACATCGTGGGCCGAGGAGTGATCAAACCTCAACTTAATAAAGTGGAAGGCATCCAAAGCTGGCCCCGTCCCTAGAACAAAAAACAGGTCAGGGCATTCCTGGCAATTGTGGGGTACTATAGACGGTTCATTCCCAAGTTCGCGGAGATAGCGGTGCCCCTCACCGACCTGACAAAAGGAGCCAAGTCGGCCGTGATTAAATGGTCCCCGGATGCTGAAGGGGCCTTTCAGAAACTAAAGTCAGCCCTCTGTAGGCAGTTGGTTGCCCCGGATTTTTCCAGGGAATTTGTGGTTCAGACAGATGCGTCAGATGCGGGGTTAGGGGCTGTGTTGTCTCAGGTCGTAAATGGAGAAGAGCACCTGGTAAGCTATCTGAGTAGGAAGCTGTCCCCGGCAGAGAAGAATTACTCGATAATCGAGAAAGAGTGCCTAGTCATTAAGTGGGCCCTGGATTCCCTGCGTTACTACCTACTGGGGCGCAGGTTTAGGTTGGTGCCAGATCATGCCCCCCTCAGATGGTTAAGAGAGAAGAAAGGGAAAAATGCTCGGCTCACCCGATGGTTCTTGGCCCTGCAAGATTTTAACTTCTCGGTAGAACATAGGCCCGGGAAGCTACAGGGTAATGCAGATGCCCTGTCAAGGGTGCACTGCATGATGAGTAAAGGTGCCCAGAACCACGGCCTTGGGCAGAGAGGGGGATATGTAAGAGGACAGAAGGGATTGTGGTGGACCAGAGATATGTGTCTGGCATTGGTGAGGTGAAAACCTGAAGTTTCAGGTGTCGGCAGCGGTAGGTTGCTGACACACGTTTTCTGTTAGTATGCTTGCAGAGCAAGTAGTCTGGGTCTGGTTTTCACAGGAGCAGTCATAGAGTTGGGTGGGTGACTGCTCCCACATCTTCAGAGTCCAGGCCGGAGTTTTGGCTGCTGTATGTAAGCCTGGAGATCAGCTGGGAGGGAGTGTGATTGATTGTCTGTGTTGCTGGGAGAGTGCTGGTGTGCACAGGAGAAGATCCCAGGAACAGACTACACGCCGGTCTCAGTTGGAGACAAGGAAGGCTGGAGGCCTGAACTGGACACAGGACTGTAAGTGTCCCACACGGACTGTGTAAACCTGTTTTATTTTCTCTGCATTTTGGCTGAAGTTAAGCCCACGTTTACGTTGCTGTTTATCTAAGGCTGAAATAAACGCCTGATCAAAGCTAAAGGACTGGTCCTGTGTTATCCTACCACCGAGCTGATCCCTTACATTATATAGCGGTAATATTACATTTCTATCCCACAAGTCCATGCCTCTTTTAATACATGCCAATATACTGCTGGCCTTAAAGGTAGCTGATTGACATTGCATGTTGTTCTGTAGTCTATGATCGATCTACAAGTAAGCCCAGTCCCTTCTCAACAAGTGATTCTCCCAATCTTTCCAGTACTTAGATGCAGAACTCCAAACACTCAGTGTGTCCAGGTCTGCTTGCAATTTATGAACATCTTTCGTAGATTGCGCTACACTACAAAGCTTGATGACATCTTCAAAAATAGAAACTGTGCTATTAATCCCCTCCACTATATCAATAAGAAATAAACTGAACAATAAAGGACCCAATACTGAGCCTTGGGGTCAGCACTTATAACTCGGAACCTTTCAGAGTAGAAGTCATTTACCACCACTCTGAGTACGATCCAGTAGCCAGTTTTCAAACCAATTACACACTGTTATTTCTAACACAATAGACTCTAATTTTCCCAATAGACGCTTATGAGTGACAGTGTCAAACGCTTTTGCAAAATCTAAAAACACTATATCGACGGCTGCCCCGCTATCCAGGCTTATACTCACCTCTTCATGAAAACAGATCAGGTTGGTCTGACAACCTGCCTTACCAGAGCAATTGAAGAACAACTAAGGACTTTGAGTTTCTATTTTTATATGCTGGCCGAAGCAAGCCGTGGTGTTTTCATTTGTTTTCTCTTTTGTCTTTAATAAAGACTTCCATTTATTTAACTCAAAGACTGCTTCTGCGCTCATATAAGTATAGTGGAGTGACATTTGAAGTATTTTAGACTTTATTATACATAACTGGTATATAGAAAGGTATTTATGATGTTGATTTGGGTACTGGTACCACATGCAGCTTACAAACAATCAAGAGATGCCAGGGCATCCTGGGTATAATAAGGTAGGCGCTGCAGGCATAAATACAGCCTGCCATGATAGGCAGAGAGTGAAGTTGTTGTAATTCTAATTCAGCTTCAAGTTACTAGTTGTGCCAATAGTCCTGTGTAGCCAGTTGCCAGGTCCAGAATTCCCGAAGGAAACTCTCAGCTTTTTCCATCAAAGTAGGTAGACAGTACTGTTGCTGTGCTTGTGTAAGGGTATGTAATTATATATTTGTGTTTGAGTGGGATTCCTGTAAGCAGGTAAGAGACAGTGTATACTACAGTGTAGAAATGTATGTAATAGGCGTATGTTAAGTAGGTATGTGGGTTTTATTACTTGTTTAGGTAGAAATAGTACTTTGTTATTAAGGTGACAGTAAGGGTTAACTGAATTTAGAGTGGAGAGACAGTGCTGCTGGGCATGCAGTTAATCAGATAGCTTACAGGGGAGGGACCAGGATACACAGTTTAATACTATAGCCTGTCAGCTCTGCACTCAGTTCTTTGTTATGTTCTGAGATGTGTATATAGTTGGAAGTTGTATGCAGCAGAGAAAGGGGAACCCTGTCCATCAGCTGGCGATAGACAGGGGCAGGCTGAGGCAGACTACAGAGCAGTAAAAGGAGAAACAGCAAAGAAACACCAGAAAGCAGAGGGCAGGAGGAGAAAGACAACAATGACCCACAGCAGGACTGTTCGCCGCGTATAAAGCACAATACGTGGTGAAATGCACGCCAAAACACGCGGCAGTTTAAGCTGTGTGAATATATCCTGGGTCTTGCTGTTTGGTATATTTGCAACATCTTTAGATTTCTCTAGCTTTCTTAGACAACTATTAATTGGCTTACTTTCTATGTCAGAATTTTGGTGCAATTTTAGCACAGTGTTGTGCAACATGGCTACAGCCCTTTCCTCGCACAGCCACACTTTTTGCTAAGCTGCACATCCCAGTTAGAGAGGTTGCAAAAAGTATCTTAAGCATATTTCCAAAGTGTCCCTATTTTTGACCCAAATCCTTTTATCCCTCTTTTTGACTTGATAAACAAACCTGCATTAATGAGTTTACTATATGGTCCCAAAAAGCACCTCTGTGGTTCCTAACTGCATATAAGGCTGTAATTTAATAGAACATTTTTAAACTAAATTTTGTTGCAATATGAATGGGAAAATTGGGGGTGGTTTTTTTAATGTTTAAATTATGTTATAAACATATTTATATATTATATTGGTATATATATGTACTAAATACATATATAAAATAATTTAAAATCTTCTTAACCATTGAAATCAATAAAAGTACCTCTTCGTTTGTGTGCGATCCAAAACTCAGGTGAGGTAATTTTGGGGTCTGTGACACATGTGACAACGCTCACAGAAAACAACACTTTTTTCAAGCATTCTGAGACAATTTTCTGGTGCAATCACAATGGTAAATGTGGGCTGTTGAGACTCATTTATCAAAGTTGTCTAAGAGTATGTTCATATGGCATATTTGAAATATGTATATTGGTAGGGTTTTATGTACTGAAAAAATCCCCAAAATACATAAAAAAACAATTTTCCATTTATTAAATTGTTTTAAATGAAACCCCCGGGTCCCCGTCTTTTCAGTTTTTGTTTTCTTTTTCCCAAAGCGAAACAAAGAAGTGACTTTAAATTCTTGATTGCCACACTTTTTAAAACCCTCACAGGAAAAAATTGGGGGGCGTTTTGGGGTTTAAAAAAATGTACCCAAAAAACGTATCACACTTTCGGGACATATTTGAAAACTTTTAGGCGCCAAAATATGCATTGGTCCAAACCCTAAATGTCGGGTTTTAAATTTTTTTCTTTTAAAAAGAAAGCGTACTGAAATTTCGAAATTCAAAAAAAGTTTCAAAAATATCCCATTACAGATTTTTTTAAAAAATTTGTACAGCGTGCCCTGGGGCCCTCCCCTAACAACTGTTTTGGGTTTTTACCCATAGCAACCGTCCCTTCATAGAAACCCAAAATCAAAGTTTAGTTTTAAATTTTTTTTTAAGCTTTTTAATGGCCGCCCGCGTCTTTTGTGTGGGGCATTGCAGTTTTCTTTTCGTCTGCAGAAAACGTCTTTTGACATCGTTTGCAGACTTGGGGGTTTTTGCGGCTCCTGGCGCCGCGGGCAGCGCTGAGAACAGGAAACCTCCACTTCTCGGCGCTTAACCCTTGGATTGCTGCGGTTCGTGACTGCAGCATAATCAAAGGGTTTTCCCCCTTCCTCTGTCAGGTGATGGGGACTCCAGTGTTTCAGTCAGAGGGGGGGAAGGGCTGAATAGCACCCGGGGGACCTAGGAAAACCCAAAGGGTCTGTCTGTTAAAGGCCCCAACGATCGGGGCCCCACTGTTGCCCCCCAAACTGCCCCTGTGTCAGCAGGGCCGGGACAAGCATTTTGGGTTTCCTTAGGCGAGAAAACACCCCAATGGCCCCCCCCCCCCTCCTTAAAAAAAAATACCCCCCCCACACCACCCCATTTAATTCCCCTCCCCCCTGCCCCGGGTCCTGCCCACTAATTTTTGAACTTTCCACATAGCTCCCGTCCATCTCCTCACAGTCACTGCACAATGAAAATCAGCCCTAAACAAATTTGCTTTTTTAAAATCGCTCCCCTCCAAAATACGTGAAATTACCCCCAAATAACACACTAAAAAATTTCCCCCGTTAAAAAGGGGAAATCTACCGATGAAGGATTGTTTTCTAAAAACACTGCTACAAAAACCCAAAACCCTAAACTATTACTACTTTAAGGCTCAAATAAAACCCGCCCCCGCCCTGACCAACGCAACCCCCCCATGTGACTATCAGCTTTTACACAGGGTCTGATTACATTACAAAAGCCCTACAGGGACCATATATTTGGGAATACTAGTTGTTTTGTAACGCTCTGCAGACAAAAAAAGTGGGTTACACTGCATTACATTTAGTAACTCACCCAGACGGCTTTTCTGAACAGCGTTTGTTCACTTTCCCTTTTCTTCTCCATCCCGGTTTTACCCCCCTTTATGCTGATTGCTCCCCAATACTCGTCCCTGAGGGTTTGGACAAAATAATCTTAGATTCCTCAAAATTTCCCGTAACTCCTTAATTTTTTGGGATTAAAGTCCCCTTGTCAACAGGGATATAGATACCCCCTCGTCAAAAGGTTTTTATAGATTTGGCCCCTTTGACAGGTTGGATATAAAAAAATAGGGGGACTAGGCCCGGTATATTGCTAGGGGCTCAGGGAAAATATATAGGGGTTCGGCCCGGGCGGGATGGGGGGTACAGGCAGGCTATGGGGGGTCAGGCAGGCGTATGGGGGGTACAGGCGGCCCTTTTTGGGGGGACAGGCAAAGGGGTACGGGGGGACAGGGAGGGTATGGGTGGGGTAGGGAGGCTATGGGGGCCACAGGCAGGGGATGGGGGGCCCCAGGCAGGGGTTAAAGGGGGGCCCCAGGCAGGCCAAATTTTAGGGGGCCACCGTCAGGGGTATGGGGGCCACAGGCAGGCATTATAGGGGGGCCCCAGGGAGGGGTATTTTGGGGCCACAGGCAGAATATAGGCGGCCCCCGGGAGAATATAGGGGGGGACAGGGAGGGGATTAATTGGGGGCCCCAGGGAAATATAGGGGGGCCCCCGGGAGAATTAGGGGGGCCCCAGGCAGAAAAATTTGGGGGGCCCCAGGCGGGGGTATGGCGGCCAGGCAGAAAAAGGGGGGGCCCCGCAGAATACAGGGGGGGGCCCCAGGGAAAAATATAGGGGCCGCAGGCAGAATAAAGGGGGGGCCCCAGGCAGGGGATTTAAAAAAAACAACATTCATAATTACCGGGTTTCCCGGGCGCGCGCTCCTCTTGGGCCCCGCCTCCAGCGGGGCCCCCACGGGTCCCCGGCAGCTCCTTCCCGGGGCAGGCCTGTGACCGGGGTGTGGGGCCCGAGGAGAGGCGCGTCGGATGACATCCGTCATTGCGACCCCGCCCGCGAGGCCCGGGGCCAGGCGGGGCCTCAAACGCTATGAGGACCCGCGGGGGCCCCCCTGGGGTTCCCGGGCCCGGGAGCTCACCGGAGGATTTCCCGCGATCCCCCGGGGAGCGGGCCCGACACTGTCTGCGGGGGGAGGGGAAAAGCTTGTTTTTGCTTTCCCCAAAGCGGGCCCCGAGACCCCCGGGCGCTTTAGGCCCCCGGGAAACGGCCTGGATCCCCGGGGAGGGTCCCCGGGGCCCCCCCGGGCGGGCCCCCTTAGGGAAAGGTGAGGTAGGCGCCCCCGGCGGGCGCCCCTTGGGCCCACCCCCTTTGTCCCGGGCCCGTTTTTGGGGGGTTGGGGGTTTTTTTTTTTTTTTTTGTTTTTGGGTTTTTTTTTTTTTTTTTTTTGTGTTTTTGTTTGGGGGGGTTTTGTGGGTTTTGTTGTGGTTTTGGGGTTTTGGGGTGTTTTTTGGGT
>JAODAL010061802.1:0-20105 GCA_025379985.1 Phyllomedusa bahiana | reverse complement strand
TAATCCTAATTGATCTGACAGTAAGGTTTATTCTGATTTCTGTCAATACTGAAAAAACTCTGTTTTCCCTTATTAATATATGTAAATTCCTTTTTCAAATTTGTGTGTAAAATTATTATAATATATATATATATATATAAATAATATATATATATATAATATATATAATATTATATAATAAAATTATATATAAATTTTTTTTAATATCAAAAATAGGGTTAAGGGGGGGGGTTTAAAAATTTTTATTTTTGAAAAAAAAAATTTTTTAATAATTTTAAATTAAATGAATAAAATCATTTATACATTGTTAAGGGTAAATGACTATTCTAGCTGCAAAGTCTGGTTGTTAATGCAATATTTACTAGGTGATAGGGGGCCCTTTTCCAAAACCATCACTCCATGTTCTAATTGACATTGTGTTTGCTAACGGGTTTAAGAAAGTTTTGGGAAATTTTTTTAAACCCTTGAAAACATTTGTGCAAGTATGTTGGCACAGCTAAAAAAGTTTTGCTGATTAGAGAAGCTAAAAACTGACCTTCCTTTGAGCAATTGCGAAGTGGGGCATTACTTTTTGGTTCGATTAAACTCACAAAATGGCCAAAAAAGAGAACTACCATGTAAAACTCAAAAATCTATTTTTGGCTGAGAGTGAAGGGTGTTCCCTTGAGAAATTGCCAAGAAGCGAAAATTTCCTGCAAAAGGTGGTACTACAAACCCTTTTTAAAGGGGGAGCACAAACAGGCTCTAACCGGAAAAGAGAAGTGGGGGGGGCGCCCTGCAAAACGACACAAGATAAGACAAATTTAAATCTCATTTTTAGAAATCGAACCTCACAGTTTTCCCTGGGAGCTTCTTTTAAAATAGTACCAGAAAAAGCCAGTGTCAACGTTCAGTGAAGAGGCGACTCCGGGGACGCTGGCCTTCAGGGCAGAGTGCGCAACAGGAAAAGCCATATCTGAGACTGGCTAATAAAAGGAAAAAAATTTAATATGGGCTTAAGGAACAACAGACAATGGGACAGAGGGAAGATTGATCAAAAAAGGGTTACGGGAAAGGACGAATCAAAGTTTGAGGTGTTTGGATCACACAAGAAATACATTTATGAGGGACGCAGAACAAATCTGAAAAGATGCTTTGGAAGTGTGCCTGAAATGCAAATCTGGTCAAGCATGGTGGAGGCTAATGTGATGGTATGGGGTTGCTTGGTGCTGGTTAAAATGGGAGATTTCAACTGTACATGTAAAGGGCCTTTGAATAAGGAAGGCTATCACCTCCATTTCACTCATTGCCCTTGCCATACCTGTGGGGACAGTGCTTGATTGGAAGCATATTTCATCCTGCAACAAGGACTCAATGACCCAAAGCACACCTCCAAATTATTCGCAAGCATAACTATTTAGGGAAGAAGCAGGCCAGCTGGTTATTCTATCTGTAATGGAGTGGCCAGCGCAGGGTCACCAGATCTCAACCACAATTGAAGCTGTTGTGGGAGCAGCTGACCTGTATGGTACGCAAAAAGTGCCCCATCTAAGGCATAAACCAATTGTGGGAGGAGCTTACTGGAAGGCATGGGGTGAAAAATTTCTCCAGATTACCTCAGCAATATTTAACAGCTAGAATGCCAAAGGTCTGCAATGCTGGATATTGCTGCCAAAGGGAGAATTCTTCGAGACGAAACGCAAAGTTTTGAAGTAGAATAATAATTACATTCAAATTAAATAAAATAAAAAAATTATTTCACACACCTGTCAATGTCTGGGACTTACATTTCTATTCAATTTTGCATTCCTTTTGATATATCAAAGTATGGAGTTTTCAGGGGAACAACACAAAAAGTGTTAGGGTGTACCCTTAATACTTTTGGACGGTAGTGTGTAATTATATATATATATATTATATATATATATTATATATATATATATATATATATATATATATATATATATACTATTTATATATATTTATATATATATATTTGTGAGACAGTGACAGGTACATCACTTGAGGGAAGATTTATTTCTCCTGAGAATGCTCTCCATATGCGGCTGGGTGAGTATGTTGGAGCACTGCGTGTCACCGAGAAGCATGGTCTCCTTTTTTGGTGAAGGGAAGCGACCAGTTTGTGTGTCAGTAACGATATGTTACTGATATGTTTGGTTTAAGCGGTCTCCAATCCAGGTAGGAACCCCCCATAAGCAGGTAGTGCCCCCTTAACCAGGCAGTAGATGCCCACCTTGCTTGACATAGTTGATGCCCCCATACTGTAGCCAGGTAGGTTGGCCACTTCTTGTTAGCCAGGTAAGGTGCCACCCCTTTGTTAGCCAAGGTAGGTGCCCCCATTGTTTTGCCAGGTAGGTAGCCACAATTGTATTGCCAGGTAGTGCCACTCTCCTGCTTGCAAGGTCAAGATGCCCCTCTCTGTTGCCAGGTAGTGCTACCCTCTGTTGCCAGGTAGATGCCCCCTTCTTGTAGCCAAGGTAGATGCCCTCTCTGTTGCCAGGTAGTGCCCATTGTTGCAGTGTAGTGCCCCCTGTGTTGCAGGTAGTAGCCCCTCTGTTGCAGGTAGTGCCCCCTCTGTTGCCAAGCGTAGTGTCCCTCTGGTTGCCAGGTAGTGCCCCATTGTTGCCAGGCAAGAGCCACCCCATATAGATAATAAAAATAAAATAATAAAAATCCACTTACCTCTACAGGCTCCTGCAGCATCGGCCGCTCCCGGACGATCTCTCAGACTGGCGCACGGGGGAAGTGAAGTCGCAGCAGTGCCGTCACTCCCCTGCAGACCAAGCGTCACTTTCCCCTGCATCGGCGACGGTATATACAGTGGGAGGAGGGAGGTGAGGAACGATCCTCCTGCCTCATCCCTAGCACAGCGAGACTCCGTGGGGGTGAAGCGGGGCAGGCGCCGCTTCACCCGCCTGTAGGAGCGGCCCGCGGCGCCAGGAGTAGGCACTAGCGCTACTCTGTCGCCGCGGCCATTTTAAGACAACCGCCGCTGCTGGCAGGGGCGGGGAGGAATAGCAAGTCCCCCGGGAGGGCCGGGGAGGGGACCCCAAATTAGCGGGGACCCCCGCGCCAAAAGGGAGAAGTTCGGCAGGTATGGGCTTTAGGCCAGATATGAGGAAGAAACTGCTAGTAAGGACCCTGATAATTGCCGTCGGGCGGGGTGAAACAATGTCCGGTGAGATGGACTGCCCGGCAACCAGCCATCCCAAAGTGCGTCCAGGCAGTGTACCACATTTGTACCTAAAGACTCGGACCAAAACAGTACACGATCACTTAAACGGTGACCATGAATTTGTCGAGACGGTTATTGGGGACTGTCATGTCAATGATTTGAAGTATGTGAGGGACTGGATATGGATTCATATTTTGGGCCAGAGGACATTTCCCAGTCTGGCAGTTGTGGGGCGGAGACGGTAGGGAATCGCTGAAGGGGATCCCCTCTTTGGTCATTTCCCACCACCGGAGGGGTTGTGCACACTGCCTAAGAAGGGATGTACCCAAAATTTCACCGACTAACATTCCCTAAGTATAGGGCTAGGGCGATTCCACCACGATTTTCAGTCTAAATTCCAAACCAGGAACGTGATAAATAGTTACACCCGATAAAATGGAGGCTCCTATGTGACCTGCACTGTGCTGTTTCAAGGGCAACCAACTTCATCCAAAGTGGAACCGCTGCCACCTTGCAGTAAGAGGGAGTCAGCTGGAAGGAGCCCACAGCAGCAGGAGGTGTTATTGACTGTTTCCTCAAATCAGCGGTGCTATGAAGTCTCACAGCCCCAGATTCCAGAGTTCAAGGGTGGGTGGACAAAATCCCAACCTTCTGGTGATGAGGACTGTCTCCAAGATGTGTCCAGTTGTTACAGGGACATTGTCCACAGCATGGAGACCCGACTGGAATGGGTAAGACTGTTCCTGTTTACTAATGACCACATCAATGTCACCTGTTAAAACGGTTACAACATGAATTGTTGTGAGGACTTGGCCGGGATGGACGGGGGTCCAAGAGGAGGTGCCGCCGGCCAGAAGGACTCCAGAAGCAAGTTGCTGGTCTTGTTGGCGTGGGTCGGTCACGTATGATGGACTCAATATTTTGCATGCTGAGTCGCTCTATTGAAAATTTTAATTATTTGTGGTTGAACAATGCTCTGTTGAAAAGGGAGGTTGCCAGTTAGCAGTCAGAGTCTGCTGCCACTTGGGGGATGGAAAGGATACCTCCCCGCACATGGACGGCAGTAAGTCTGTTAGACAGAGATAATGAGAGAAGTGGCCCACAACCCATCACAACCAAACCACCCCCCCAAAAAACAAATAAAAGGGGGAAAGGTGTCTGGACAATAATGAAGTTAGTGTAGAGAGTGAATAGCTTATTTGGATATGAACAAGCTCCACGGCAGTGGAGACAAACTAGCAAAGTATGCCACTAGATGTTGGGGTTAACAGCGTTCGGAGTACTGTAGAGGATGTGTGTCTGTGAAAGATAACCAGGAAAAAAAAGAGGTTAACACGATCATTCTCCAGAGGAGCTTATAGGTGGTTTGCCAGTAGACTGAAAGGTATCACACATGCTCCTCCGGTGGGGAAAGTCATGTGTATGAATGCCCCGCAGTTGTAAGTGAAGGCTCCTGGGATCCAAGCTGGTCAATGGGTCTTTTCTCTGTCCTCAGCGCACTGTGTGAACGTGAGTGTAACAAGTGCAAAGTTGCAGATGAGCACACTAGTGGTAGTGGTGGCAAAACAGTACAAGTAGTGCAGGAGTAATGTAGGTACTGTGGGTTTGTGTTCATAGCGCAGTACCTCAGTACAGCTCAGGATAGTGACCAGTAAGAAACTAGCAGTATAGCAGAGGAAGAGGCTAGTTCAATTCCTTTTTAGAGAATAGTGGGTCCGAGTGTAGTGCAGGAAGTCCTGGAAAGTGATAGACCATGACGAAAAATGTGTATTTCATGTCTTGTGAAAACTATGTCCTTCTCTAGTAGCAACCAAGTGTCTTATGGCCACTAGCGATCAGAAGACGGTGAATGTGTTGCAAGAGCTTACACCCTGCAAGCGTGGTGCATGACAGGGGAAAGGGTAGAGGACGGAATGTGGTCTGCCTGCTAGTAGGTGTGGAAGTAATTGGGATCCAGGTGTTAAACGTTATCCAACAAAGCAGCAGCATAGAATTCGCAGGACTCTGAGATGGAGAGGGGTGTGAAAACCAGGTACAAGGTGTACCAGTATTGATCTCTACAGGAAACCAGAGAAGCCTTATAGCATGCAGTGCAGGAGTGATTCTGACAGGGACCACTGAGGAGTTTTCTTCTCGGGGTATATGGGTAACGGAGGATACGTGGAGGAAGAATCTCCCCATTGGCAGCTGCTTAGACACAGCCGAGGGGAGTAGGTGTCAAAGAACAAAATGAGGTTCAGAGGAAAAACGAGGGAAGTTACGTGTAGTGAGATGGAAGATAATGAAGTGAAGATTGAGGTAAGGCAGTAAGGGAGACCAGGTCCCCAGGGGGAAGGAGCAGGTGGATATCCCAAAGCAAGGAGAAAAGTCAAGACACTGCTGTGGAGATGCTCAGTAAAGGAAGGTGTGAAACAGGGTACTAGGAAAAGGGATTATGTCCTCCAGCCTGAGGGTCTCAAACCCAGCGTAACGGTGGTTAGTTTTTGGGGACAGAGGCGCAACTCCGGCTCTATGAGATGCTAATGCAGCAGGGTCTCTATGTTAAAGAGCAGGGGTACGTAGGCCGCTTCAGAGGAAAGTTACACCTGCTGTAGATATGGAACATGGGCCAAATAATGGGGTTTGGTGGCAGTCACCATGTGATGGTTAGGTGAGGTCCAGGGTCTTGTAGTGGAGAAAAGTCTAGGCTCCAAGGTGGTCCTGCAGACTCAGAACTACAAGGCATGAAGATGATTAGTGAGGAAAAGTGTATGGGAATGTCTCAGGATTATGGTGAGTGCCCAGATGGGTCTTTAGTAGGGAACGTCAGACAGATAGGTAGGAAAATGTGATTACCAGGGGTGGTGAGTGGTAGAGATCTCTAGGATAGTGCTGAGTTGTACGGTTAGTGCAAAGGACAAGCTCCAGCTCTATTTGGGTTGGGAAAAAGGGAAAGGATTGTGACCTGGCGTTGCCCAATATAGCCCGAGTGAGTGCTATGAGGAAAACCTGCGGGTGCATCGGGGTATGGACCTCCCTGGTCTTAGCATCTGAGGATTTAGGAGAGAGGTTTAACCCTGGCAAAAAGGTAGAGAATTCAGAGAGAACCAGTAGTGATAGTATCAGCCACAGGGACTAGGAACAAGAGGATAACTAATCCCTGGTTAGGGAGGCGTTTCTCTTAGCAACAAGGGTTACAAACATGGTGTTAATTGGGATGAGCAGCAAAAGATAAGGTAGCTGGGAAAAGGAGGATAAGTAAGGTGGTATGGTGGATACTCCTGTACTCTTTCGGTGGAAAGTACGGTGTCCCTAAAAGTAAACAGCCGCAGAGTGTCTTGCAAGGATGGATACCCCAGAATAGGTGCTTTGACCCTGGAGGAAGGTTTTGCAAGGTGAAAAGGCCTACGGCCTTTATCAAAGGGGAGGAGTATGAGCGGTGCGACCTATTAGAAGATCGCATTTCTCCGCCATAGAGGTTCTGCAGCAGCTGAGTTCCAAAGTTATGGGTTACCAAGTTGCGCATGTCAGTGAGGAAGGTCAGCCAGTCAGGCAAGGGTAACCAGGACGTTATTTACTCAGGTGGTAATTAGGAAGAGTTGCCAGCTGAAGGTCTGTTAAATAGGCGTGGGTCTTCTGTATTACCAGAGGGGGAAGTGTGGCTCACCAGTCAGTGGAGGGGACACGTGCAGGCCTTGTCCAGGGGAGTATCCTGGGTTACTTCCCCCTAGGCGTGAGAGAAGCCAGACCCAAGGATATATTGTACAGTGTGAGTACATGTTGTGGGGCTGGGTAGTAGACCCAGACCCACTTGCTTAGAGAGGGACTCTTCTGTACGCTTTAGGTAGTGGGCTGGAGGGGCTAGGAATTTTATTTTGTTTGCTGTATATTGTTTCACTGTGTTGGAGATTAAAGTGGCGGAAGCCCAGATGAATGAGAATCCTGTGTCGACCTGCTGTTCCGTTTACCAACGCGGCGATCAACAGAGC
Organism: Phyllomedusa bahiana; assembly: GCA_025379985.1. Classification (NCBI taxonomy): domain Eukaryota; kingdom Metazoa; phylum Chordata; class Amphibia; order Anura; family Hylidae; genus Phyllomedusa; species Phyllomedusa bahiana. The sequence continues at coordinate 12,962 of JAODAL010061802.1, read as the reverse complement.
GGAGAGTGTCCCCCGGTCGGGCCAAGATGGCGGGGCAGAAAACACGAGTGACGTTACAATATATATATATGTGTATATATATATATATATATATATCATTATATATATTATATATATATATATATATATATATATATTTGGAGAGAGAGTAAACCGCTTGTACACACAAGTTGTGGGAAATGGAAAAAAAAAATGTGCTTTATTTCATGTCCAAGGGCCACGTTTATATTTTAGAATTGTTATTATATAATTTTTTAAGACGAGATGACAAACAATTTCAGTACCCTAAGGGCTTGTTCACACGACGTTTTTGTGGTCCGTTTTACGGATCCGCAAAACGGATCTAACAATTGTCAGTGTGATTACATTGAGTGCAATGGCAAAACGCGCATCGCTGTTCTCACGGGTCGATCGGCGATGCTCTTTTGAGGGCACTCTCCTGCACTGCGCTTTTCGCTCAGCTTTAAGCAATTTGACATGTCAATTCTTTGCAGGTTTACGCACAGTGGAAAGCCCATAGGAGATAATGGAGGTCCGCTTTTGGCACCTGTCCAAAAGCGCTTCCACACTTCCGGGTAAGTAGCAGCGGCGCTTTGCATCCTGAATAAGGGATGCGAAACAAAAGCGCAGTGAGCGGTGGACGGGCCATTCGCAGGTGAGCGGAGCGACTGGACGGGGGATCGAAGGTGAGCGGAGCGATTGTAAGGGTGATCGCAGGTGAGCGCAGCGATTGTACGGTTGATCGCAGGTGAGCGGAGAGATTGTACGGGGGATCGAAGGTGAGAGGAGAGATTGGTCGGGGGATCGCAGGTGAGCGGAGCGATTGGACGGGGGATCGCAGGTGAGCGCAACGGTGGATCGCAGGACCGGATCGCGGGACGGCGCGTCTGCTGCAGCACCTGAGTACAGAGCGATGTGCTGCCGCCGCTGATCAGCTGGAGCAGAGTGCGGGATGGAGCGGGGTGTGGACGGGCTGATCAGCGGCGGCAGTTCAAATCTCCCCCCCCCCCCCGCTCCAGCCGATCAGCGGTGGCAGTTCATATCTCCCTTTTTTTTTTTATCCAGCTGATCAGCGGCGGGCAGTTCAAAATTCCTCCTCCCCCACCCCCGCCACTGCTGATCGCTGGAGCGGGGTTTGTGGTAGGCGGCCCGCCGTTGATCAGCTTTTTTTTTGTTGTGAAATCGCATCCGGACAGCGGATCCGTAACACGCCAGTGAAACAGCATCCCATACAGATCCACCTAAAGAATCAACTCTTGCGTTTGGCGGATCCGCTTTACGGATGCGCTTTTCAACTGTCAAAAATGGATCCGTAAAAAGGATCCAAAACGTCGTGTGAACAAGCCCTTAGAGTACAGCTTATAAAATATACATTTTGTTGTATGTATCTTTGTGTGTATCTTGTTATAAGCCATGTATGTATAATTTATTAAAGAAATCCAATTTTTTTATTAGAAAATTGCAACTTTACAGGAGACAGAGTATATGCTACTACTAACTGCTTTAGGTTTACACTTAAAATTATTTATTCTTCCTATGAACGTAGGAAGCCTAGTACTCTTTCTAGTGCTCCATGGTAAAAAATTAGTAATATTAAGCAAAATAACAATTTATGTAATTCACATTTTATGCTGCTACTTTCAGGAGCAATCAAGTGTAGCAGCAGCTATAGCATCTGAGCTCACCATAAAATCCAGTCCCTTGTGGTGTATCAAATAATTCTGATGTAATGTCTTACAAAAAAAAATAAAAAATCACCTGACTATTAAGCCTTTTAAAATCTCAGGCTGCTGCGGCTGAACTATGGTAATGAGAACCAAACACACAATGCAAAAGAGTGGATACATGTACTGTATATCTCAATCTAATATCTAATTCTAAGCCACAACTGTAGCCAAATTCTGCTTAGTACATTATATACAAGGCTAAGGCTATGGTTTTCTTTTATTTACATAGACAGTATATTAAAACAGCATGTGTTCTTGGAGTTCGCTCATTTCTGTATTCCTAGTGGCGACACATGCTTTCCAATGCATTAAATCATGAGTGTTTATTAAAATGCTAAGTAGGTTACAGTAAATTGGCTCAAGTAGTTATATCTCCCTAAGCCTCATGAATAATCAGTTGAACACACAGTCACACAAAATTTTCAAACAAAGTCATCCTTGTTTATGTTGTATTTTATGGGTTTATTTGAAATGATAATAACAATACTAATAAAAAATGATATATAGTTCGCACTGTTACACTAAGATCCTAAGTTCAAATCCCACCATGGGCAATATCTGAAAAAAGCACATATGTATTTCATTGACTTCCAAGTCCTAGAGTCTTCCGTTAAAATGGTGCACAAATTAGATCTATATAAGAGGTAAAAAACTTTTGCTGTCAAGAAATGACACAAAGGCAAGATATATATGGTGTGTAGTTATAGTGAGATCAAAGGTTGCATTAAGGCTTTCACTGGCCCACAGTGGACTATGGGAAGCCACCAGTGGACCCCTGGCCATGATGGCTCCTGGGTATGGTAAACCTGGGCTACGTTTCAGGGAGAAAGGCAGAGAAAGAGAGGCAGAATGCATGAGGCATGTGCAGTCTGTGCAGATATATACAGTAGCTGTAAGGTGGGCCCTAAGAATCAACTATACTAGTGGGCCCAGACACCCCAGTCTGACACTGGTAGCAGTTATATCAGGAACCGTATGCCACACACAAAGACAGCAGTATTCGAACTGGAATATAGTAGATGGACCTTATTGAAGATCTTGCTTTGGGAATCTAGAACAGGGTCAATTAAAGACAGGAGTAGGGGGTGAATTAATGAATTGAGAAAACTGGTTCCCTGCCCTGCCTTTCTCGTCAGAAAATTATTATTTAACTCTTGTTTTAATGTTAAACATTTGTTTAAGAATTTTTGGTTGTATATTTTATAATTTTGTTTATATCATTTTTTATCATTCTGAAAATCCTTCAGTTTTCACTTTGGCCACTAGGCCTAATAATAGTCTGACACGTCCTGTTCCATAGAGAAAGCTTTTCAGCAGTCTCCTTATTATCAGCACAGTCAGGGTTACACTGAAAGGTAACACCAATGTGCATAGGTAACACAGAATCACAACAGGAGATAGTCACAGCTCAACCTCCCTGCACACTGACTTTTTCCAGGTCACAAGGCATGCCTAGAAAATTCTCCTATAGAAATCAATCAGTCCTCTCATGTTCACAGGCTCCAGTGCCCATGTAGCTGCTGTAAAGCATCTCTCTAAATGCTGGTAAAAGCAGCTCTGACATAGTGGTTGCCGCCCATAATCATATACAGGCAACAGAATTAAATAATCCACAGTCAGAAAATAAAAACGGCTAAGAAGAAAAGAATATGTATCAGTGTCTTGTTTTAATAAGTAGATTTTCTTAAAATCTCTTTTTACAGTCAAACAGATCTTGGTGTTGGAGCTGCTGATAATATTTTAGGGGCTGATGGCCAGTGAGTACTTACGCCGCATGAAAATGATTTTGCACACAGCTAAAAAACCCCTTTCTCTGTGGCATGAAAACCATTTTAAAAGGGGGAGTTTGACTGGGGGGGAGACCAGACGTGGCGGTTTTCAAAAATTTTCCTTATATAAAAATAAAAAATTAAATGAGCAGAGTACTATCCAAAATCAACATTATCAATATCACTTTATAAGTAAAAAACTTGTGTTGAGCGTTTTCGTTGGCTTGGGGGAACAACGGGCGTTAGTCGTTTATTTCGGCCCCATCGAAAAGGTTTTTTTCGATAGTGAGCAGTCGTTTTATGGCGCTTTGAAAAAATTAAAGTCTATGGGGGGAGAGAAAAAAAACCCCTTTCCCTTTTAAAAACCCAAAAAAGGGTTTTGGAAAAGCTGGAATTAACTTCCCCAAAACAGCCCAAAGGAAAAGGGTTTTTTTCTTAGGAACCCAACTTGGGGTTTTTAAAACCCAACAGAAAAAAAAACAAACCCATTCATATCCCTGTTTGCACCACAGCCAAGACCCTTTAAAACCGGGCATCACCAAAAATTTAAAAAAAGGCCCAGGAGGCAGTATGATTTAAACCATTTCTTACTTAAAAATGGACATTGTTTTTAAAAGTGGGGAAAAGGAAAGGGTCTTTAAAACCCACCTTTTTTTTTTAAATGGACATTGACATACCTGCCCCGGGGGCCCCAAGGCAGGACCCAAAAACCGGCCTTTTGCCCCCCAAAATTTAAAAAGTGCCGAAAAAGGAAAGTCTTTCAACCCCATTTTTTTTCACGGACATTAAACCTATACTGCCGGGGGCCCACAGCATGACCCCCAAAACCTGCAGGGACCCCCCTTTTAAAAAAATTCCCAAAAAAAAGGGGGTCTTTCAACCCCCCTTTTTAGTTTTCCTGGACTTTTGACAATATCCCTGTCTGGGCCACGCAGCCCCAGGGCCGGGTTACAGTGGGTGGGGGGTGGGAGGCCCAGGCTGGCGGCCCGGGTCATCTTTTAAACCCCCATTTTTAAAAAATGCCCTGATAAAGCAGCAACAAAAACTGTCGTGCGGGAAGCAGAGTGGGGGAAAGTGGAAGTGGGGAGAACTCCCCCTTTCCCTCAGTACACAGTAAATACCTGGGTAGCGCTTCCCCCTCCGTATGATTTGTGGCCCAATTGACCCTTCCTTGGAAATACTGGGGGGGTTAAACGCTCCTTTTACACCCAGGTGCCCTTTTTTTTGGGGAAATTCTTTTTCTCATTTTACTCTGGGGGGAAATGGTCTCTGTACTTTGTTCTCTGTCCGTGCTCCAAAATCCTGTCCCCCTGAATTTTAATTGGTAAAGGTTTTCCTGTACCCCCCTTTTTAAATTTTTCAGGGGAAATTTTTTTTTTACCAGCTATCTTGTAAGGAAAAAAGCTTTTTAGTACTTTAATTCTGGGAAAACCATTTTTAAAATAAAGATGGAATCCCCCCTTTGTCTTTGTTTCTCTTTTTTTTGTATTAAAGGGGTTTGGGCCCTAAATAAAGGGATTGATAGTATGTTTAAAGATCTTGCAAAAAAAAACAATTTAAATTTTGCTTTTATTGTCCATTAACGTTTTCCTTTACCTTTTCCCTTTTTTCTGACACCCACCATCCCCTTTTGACCCCTCTTGACAATTGTGAAAGAACAAATGTTTTTTGAAACAACTTTTTTTTGAATGGAAACCTTTTGTTTAGCGCTTTTTCACAGCAAAAATCCCCCCAAAAATTAAAAACATGAAAAATTTGACCCCACTTTTGAAATTTGGAAAAACAAAATGTCTATTAGAAAAAAAACATTTTTTAGAATACGGAAACCTGTAGTATTGCTGCATTTCAAAGCGCAGGGCCCCAAAAAATTTTAAAAAATGACTTTCGCCATTTTTTAAAAAAATGTGAAGGAAAAAAATGCCACTTAGAAGCCACATTTTTTTCCCAAAAGGGACCATGTTTTATTGCTGTATCTCACTCCCAAATGCCCCCAAAAAAAATTTTAAAATTGACTTTAAAGCCACTTTTTAAAAATTGTGAGGCAACAGGGCCCCAAAAAAAAATTGAAAAATTGTGAAAAATTTTAAAGTTTTAAGTGGTTTTAAGGGAAATATGGTTTTGTCATAAAAACCCCTTGGGGTTTTCTTTTGTTCTCCTAACCCCCAAAACCACCCAAATTTGATCTTTTAAGGAAAAGGGGAATAAAAATTCCCGAAAGGAAAAAGGATCATTTTAAAATTTAAGTTTTTCAGGAGGACCCATTTTGTTTGGAGAGGAATGTGAAGTGACCAGCAACCTAATGGGTTTGACCTGGGGCCAATTAAAGGCCAAAATTTTTAATCGTGACCCTTTGCCTGATTTTCTTGATTAAAGTCAAACGATCCACTTTAAACTGGGGAAAAACCCGGATGGGGTTTGTCTGTAATGACTCCTCGGGTGTAAGGGTCCGCTCATTTTTTGACGCGGTTTGCTGGGCAGGACAAAAACCTCTATGGCGGGGCGAGCCAGCTCGGGCCCAATTCCCCCCAAATTTTGGGAAATACCCAGAAGCCCAAATTTTGGGAGCCCGGGAAACACATCCCAAAAACATCGGTGTTGGACGAAAAGATAGTGTGCACCATGATCTTAAGTGGTCTCTGGGTGTTGATTGTGGCCTGCATTGTTTTTGTGTTGGTAAGGGGTGGTAAAAAAAAGGATTGCCAGAGGTCCCCCCCAGGGGGCTTCTGCCCCCTTGCCTGTGCTGGCCGCTGCTCCCGTATGGCAAACGGGGCACTTACTGCTGTCACGTGGGTTTGTGTTGTTCCACCGTGACATTTGAAAAAACGTGAAGCGACGCAAACGATGTCTCCATTTGTTCAATCTGCAAGGTTTCCTTTTTCCTCCCTTTTTTCTCTCTATTTCGGGGGTGGGAAGGAAATTTGCTGAGTTTTGTTTTGTCCCGGGGATCCGGAGGGTGGCCACCCAAGAAACTGTTTTTCCCATTTTGAGGACTTAATCGAGGATCTTGTTGGAGGAAATTGGGCATCAAAGCCTCATGTGAGAGATGGACCCGGGGTTTTCCCCAAGCCTCGGGGTTGGGGGCCGGGCAAACTCATCTTCCCTTCTCCCTCAATTTCAGGGCCAAAAATTTCTTAAAAGGCAAGGGAAAATCTTCCCCCTAAAATAACCCTTCCCCTCCTCCCCTCCCCCCTCCGTTTTCCCCCGGGACGCTTCCACACCCCTGACTTGATCAGATGTTGAAACCCCCGAGAGCTGAGGTGCCCCCCTTTGCACTAGCTCTGGACCCTGATCCAGGGCCTAATGGGGGACCGTTAAAATTGAGAAACTGTCGGGCCTTGTGGTTTGACGGGGGGAGAAAGGGGCCCTCCGTGTTGCTTCTGTTTTCCGTCCCCCTCCCCTTTCGCTGGCGGGGCCCTTTGGGGTTTCGGGAGTGTCCAAGGGATCTTTCCCCCAGAATTTAAGATCCCACATGCTCATGCTGACAAGAGCATCGTTCCGCACTGACCATTTTGGTGGCTTCTTCAAAACTGGCAGGATGGTGCAGAGCTCTTTACCTGCCTCTCAACTCTCGGTGGCTCAACACCCCGAGGTCCGCACCGCTGCTTGTCAGGCACTGTGTCTCTTCGTACTGCGTAATGGCATGCGCTGCTCCCACCAATCGTGGGCATGTGGAGGGTGAATTCCAGACGTGTTGGCCTCGGTCAACAATGGACGTTGACGGGGAGGCGAGCTGACGCTGCCTTGCAGCCAAGGGGGACGACTAAGCAGGGTGCGAACGGCGGCGGAAGTGCAAAGATCAGACCTCGAGCCTTCTTTCAGCAGGCCGTCCTAGACGGGGTAGCTCTTTGAAATTTCCTGGACGATCAAGGTTCATGAGTGTTTGCCAGGCAAAGGGATGTGATCCAGCTCCGATTCACTTAAGGGACGGCCAGCAGATTTCGCCCAGTTATCGCACACCCCCAAAAAATTAAAATACCTTTTTTTTTTGGGGCCTGGCACCATGTTTATTGTCAACACCAGCAGCGTCGTGTCTCGTGCGGAGAGCCGTACACAGCTCCTGACCTGGTGTGGACGGTTCCAGACAGATTATTTCAACACGGCCTGGTTGTCTCTGGAACGTGATGACACCAGAGACCTTGGGGGAAGGGGAATGAGCCTGCACCATCCCTTGCGGTTTTTGAAGGGCTCGTGCGCCGAGCCTGAGAGCCACCGTCACCCCACAGAGACATACACCCTGACTCACCCTAGTGAGGCTGTACAGAGATATAGTGGGCCTTGGCATATGACTATTCGCTGGGTGAATCAGAAGGCTTGCTCAAAGAAGGCCAGGTTTGAGAGGTCCTGGACCAATTTGACGGCGTAAGCGAGGAGCAGGGTTTGCGCTGATGTGGCTGGCGGAATTCTTATCAGCGGACTTCTGCGAACCGCCTCTCTCCTTTTTGTGGCGGGGACCCGTATTGACAGCTACCCATGTCTTCCTCCCGTCCTGATGAGCGCTAGCAGCAAATTTCTGCGGAAAGACCAGGATGGATCCGCAATGTCGTCATCAATCCTTCATCATCATCATTCAACACAGATGATGGTCGTCCAGACTTTCTGCATCCAGAAGCTGCGGTCTACAAAGCAAGGGGCACTGCAATTCGTTGCCGAACCCGCCCGGGATTTTTGCGATTGACCGGGCTTCTTCAGACCCTCCTTGATGCTTAGTAACTGGCGTCAGAGCAGACCTAAATCATCATCTTGATCTTTTAACATGCCTTCTGACCCCAACCGGCATTTTGTATCAAAGAGGTCTTCAGACAATGGATTATCCACAGTGGTGGGTACACGAGTTGGTCATTTGGGGACCTGCCTTCATGTTGGACGGGATGTGATGATGATGATGAATGAAGACATTTGTGCGTGGACTGGTGAGGACGAGAGGTAAGATGCTAGATGCAGGTTGTGCATTAACCACTGAAGGACAGATGGGACGATGTCCGTTACTTTGATTCACACGGCCCGACTGACCCCAGCGATGCACAGGCCTTGATGGATCCCTGCAAACTGCACGATCGCGGGGCATGGTGTTGTCGCCAGCACTGGAAGGAGCACCTTCTCTCGTAACCTCTACTCCATGTGCTAGACCACTCTTATGCTCGTTACCACCTGCATTTCGCTCCATGTTCAGAAATATAAAAATTTGAGAAGTATGGAATAGTTTTGGAATGTCTCTATTTAAAAGACGGCAAATCACAGCTATTCTTCAAATCCCTCTAATCAAAATAAAATTGTGGAATTCAAATTTAAACTGCAAGGTGTTCTATTCAACAAAATATGGACTGGGCAAAAAGTCAAAAATCACGTATTATTATGTTTTCGTATAATACACGGATATTTTTTGCACCTTTCAATTCACCTGCGGGTGACTATAGAATTGCTGTTTTAAGATTCTAGTTGGAAGCTGCGTCAATGATCAAAGTGGGGGGCGCAAAAGTCAAAAAACACGTATCTGTTATGTTTTCATATGATCACGGAATTTTTTGGCAACAAACAAACCTGTGCTGGACTACAAGATTGCTGGATTGTAATTTAACTGCAAGGTGGATATATCAACACAGGTGGAATGGGCTAAATGAAAATGAACTACCTATCTGAAATGTATACGATAATAAAGTGGGAGTTTTGCACCTAAAGAGGACCTGCAGTTACTAGAAATGATGTGTTAATCCAATATAAGTCAGGTCGGCTGCCCAATATCCAGGAAATATTTCTTTAATAGCAAATGTTAATAATAAGATATTGCCAGTGCATAATGTCTACACTAAGTCTTTTGTGAAACTTTATCAGTGTTCTTTATAGATAGAGTTTGTCTGTCTTCGCCCGTGCCCCTCCCCCGCTACCCCCGAGAAACTTTACAGGGTAGATGCTGCTTTAAAATTCTCTAGGCTAAACTACATAAAATCTTCAAATCTCTAATTCTAAACTAAAATTGGAAGGGATCACAGGCTAATAGTAGAGTGGTTTTCTCTGTGCAGAATAGACAATTTTCGCTGAGTGTTTGGACACAAGACAGAGCGCACGTCCTATTCCTATGAGACGCTTGAGGAGGACACTTATGGCTGAAAGGTGAGGAAACGCTGGTGTTCTATGTAATACGAGGTCATGTGATTTTTCCTGCAATCGCAACCTTAACATCCCAGGCATGAAGTTCGCACACACATCACTTCACCCTGGCTCTGATACTGTAATCTGATTTGCTGGCCGCCAAAAATTACAGGAGCGCCGAAAATGGCGCGTCTTAATAGATGATGCTCAGATTTTAACCTTTAATTATCGCATGGATCTGTAAAATTTCGATCCATAAAAAACCCTTGCCGCATTTCAACTTTGTCGATAAAATCGCTCAACACTAGTACACACCAAGAAAAGCAACAAAACATTATGGTTTGCTAGAGTCAAACATGATGGGTTTAACGTATGACTCCCAATTCATGAATGCCAGAATAAATTCATCAGTAACAACTTAATCAATATACATTATTAATAATACTTTTAAAGGGGGTTTTATCATTACTTAAAAAGGTCTTCAGAATAAGGGGACAGTGAAAAAACAACTTTTCAATTGGGTGTCATTTGCAAAGCTGTTTGTTTTCCTTCTCCCCTTTTCTTTGTTTTCTGAAACCAGTTCCCCAGTGCCGGTCAGATCCCTCCTCCTTTCATTTCATTGGCTGACGGCTCTACTAATTTACATTCTGTCTGGCCTCTGGTCGCATTCACAGGAGCGTGCATTCCTGCCTCTCTCACTTAGAATAAGGGGCCGGCAACAATTTCACTCTGCACAGTTAGCAGCTCCACAGTAACACTGCAGCTGTCTCTACAATCAGAAAACAGCAGAATTGTGTCTCGGTGCATAATTCTGCTGAGTGTAAACATAGAAGGGAGACAGATCTGTGCTGCTCTGTATAAGTTCATAGAAGACTGGATTCAACTGTAACAAACCTCCAGCTGTGAGAGGAGAAGATATCAGTGCTCTGAGTTCATGGAAGACTGTCTAGACCGAAGGCAGCTCTTACAAAAGAAGACTGCAGAGGGAGAGGAACCACACAGTGACATGTGGACTCAAACAGAGAAGGTGGGGGGAGCACACTGACTCAAGAGCGAGCATGAACAGTGAAGTCATCCCCCTTCAGTTAAGGAACACCCAGCTGGGAGGGGAAGAAATGCCCCTGGATTTGAGGAGCTGAGAAACTGAGATTACATTGAAACACGAACTGAGGAAGCGATACATCCCCTTTATGCTCCCCTGAAGAAGCTGGTCACGCGAAACGCCCGTAGGGAGACTCCTTTTTGACACACACCATTGGGGTAATAACGTATATCAAATTTTGATTATTCTATCATGTCTACCATATACCTATGATCTTTTGTAAATAGATGGATTATCTGTTTGATACTATATCTTATTTGGGATTTAGGATCCATTGTATGCATATGTACTATTAGTATATTGGAGTCACTTTATTACTATTTATATATAAGGATTGATCTATATTTATTTATCATTCGATTGACACATTTGCACTTCAGCATTTTTCATCTCTTATATATACTAATAGACTTTGAATTAAATTCTGTTGGTATGTTTTGGATCTTGGTAGTTTATATATATGAAATATTGATTCTAAACCCCCTTGGCCTGTGTTAATCCCCATTATCGTATTTTTTATTAGCAATTTTTTGTATGGTGATTTTAAAAATTTGGATTAATTAATAAATAAAATTATTTTATTAGTATAATTGGATTTCTCCTGACTATTTTTGTTGATACCTTTAAATAAATAGTATCAACAAATAACAAATTGATACAAAAAAAACTGCACAAATAATAATCTTAATCAAAGCAATACTAACCCATCATCGTAACAGTGTGAACTCACTAGTATAGGTACACATAGCACCCTGACACACGTTTCACCACTAAGCTTTCTTAAGGGGCAAGCCGTTCTGAAATTTCTGCTGTAGAAACCCAAATAGCTTGTTGCACCCATGAGCTTCAAGTAACACCTCTGAGACATAGAGTTACTATTCCTGCAGAAGCAAAGGTTTTTAAATTATTGCATCGTCAATTTATTTTTGATTATGGTATTTTTTGTTAATTACCTTCATCTTTATATAATGTTTGCAAAATGACAGTTCCATGTAAGTTAAAAATGTAAAAAATATATTTATGAAAAATCTACAACCAAAGGTAGACCTAGACATTGTTGTTTTACAGGGCAAAGGAAAGAGGTGTTTGAGAAGGAAATGCTGCGGCTCAATTATAGGGAAGGGAGACTATACACAGCAGAGGAAATGCACAAATTATAAAAGGAAGATCACTAAAGACTCAGAACGTGAGGTTTTTTTTCAATGGACAACCCCTTTAGGAATAATGTTAATTATTAGTGATAACTTAGTAAGGCTTTAAAAGCAGTACACCTGAAAGTTATTAGCATTAAGCAGAATTTTCCTCTATAATCTATGATTTTATTGAAGGGAACAATCATCTCCTCAGAACATAACTGCTGTCTCCTGCTGCTACTTCTGACTTTCCTGACTGACACATGCGAACAAATGTCTGTGAGTAGAGAAAAGATGTAAAATTAGTGGCAGTCATTGCTTTTCTGTTTCCTTCCGACAGAAGCAAGCACTCAAAATCAACATGCTTAAGTGTTTCCATGTATAAAGACTAGAAATGAATCGTATAGAGTTGTATTTCCTCTTTTTCTATGAGGTGCACATTTCCAATATTAGGTTACATTTCGTCCGTTCAGAAAAGGGACTCTCCACTTTTTGCAGATGAGTCCACCACTGGAATCTTTCATTTTATGAAACAGTCTACTGTATATTAAATTACTGATTCCTGGGGAAAGGGTGTTATAATATTTTTTATACTGCAGAAAAATTCAAACAAATATGGTAGATAGATACCACGAGAATAATCTTCATTCCTGCACTGCTGTTTAGGGATTATTGACTCATCTTCTGGTATATCTGTCCAAACTTCTACTTATAGTTTAAGGGGTTGCTCCATAAAACAATTTTTTTATAAGGTTAGGGTTACTGTTAGTATTAGGGATATGATCAAAGATAGAGATAACGATAGATAATTAATTGGGATTCGGAACCTATTCTAGCTGAATTTCTCACAAGGTTTTGTTGAACTAGTGTCAAACCATACAGGGCCCTATTTGAGCAACATGATTGTTGGATACTGATTCTGAGTCTTTCCTTGGATTTTTTGTCTGGTACTTGTTGTTCTAACTTCTGTGTTCCTGATTATGCTCACTTTTTTTCTCTGGTCTGGTGCATCTTGCTTGCCAATCTGGCAACAACTTTTGGCTCCATTTTTAACTAAGCTATTACTCCTTCATTTCTACTGCCACTAATCCCTCACTGTTCTTGGGACCGCAACCTAAAGATCTTTCCAAGCAAAGTCTTTATC